>JAPYZM010001178.1:0-44627 GCA_030522845.1 Psyttalia concolor
CGCACAAGTTCCATACAATATTTTATGTCATTGTGCCCGTAATCCGCGATTTAACCGAGCGAAGCGAGGTTAGAATCGCTTGATTACGGGCACCTATGGTATAAATTCTAAATTTTATTAACTTATCGCTGAATTTATTGCTTCTATATGACACCACCGCCGACGTTTCGACAGAGGCCTCTTCAGGGGATTGATAATACACTAATCTGGGGATAATGAAAAATAAGATTTTTTTAGTAAATTTATGCGATAAAAATAAATCTAATTTTCAACCACGTTGGTTCAATATTCGAACAATTTACGTGTCATCTGACCATTCATGAGAGTACTTCATCAATTGAAAAAATATGTTCAATTAAGAGTACAACTTGAAATGTCAGAACTACTGAATTTGTGGATTAAACAAATTTAAATGTTTTTGGATTTCGCAGGCTGAAATAATGTTCTCATCCAATGGTAAACAAAATACTCACTTCTATTGAATATTCAAGATAAATAAGCAAATGCCAGGAATGATTTGATGTGAAATTTAATTCAAAGTCACAGCATTAGGAAATGAAATTCTGTTTGTACGCGCGTTTTAAAAAATGTCAACATGTTGACAGTTGTCATACTAATAAAATAATTCATTTCATAATCAACAAATCGATTTGCTGGAAGGTTTCAGGGATTTTGACACAAATAAAAATGATTTCAAAGGGTTGTCACTACCACCCCTTCACTGAATAAATGGACTGGCGAAAAATAATCCAAAAATGGCTGGATTAAACGTAGCTCAATCCCCATGTAGGTCGTGGAGTTAGAAATATCTTGAAAGTTGTCACCCATATCCCTGATTGGTCAGAGTAGAAAGTCCAAGGTCGGATATAGATTGAATTCGAAACAATTCAGTGTTTTTAAGTGATATGCCACATCGTATGGGTGGATGAGAGCGTGTGCAGCCCCGTCATCGAACAATAAAACTAAAAGTGACAGAATGTATTGAATTGTCTGGAACAGTTCATGAAAATAACTTCAATTATTTCCATTTCTCCTACCCTATTACTTATCGTTGAATGCTCTGGTATTGATTTCTAGTATCTCTTGAAAATTTGTTCCGTATGGTTTCAATATTTTTCCCTATAATTCGTACTCATAAATAAATAATAGAACTTATTTTAATGATTTTTCAACATCAAAATTAAATAATTTTTTAATTTATCGCCAGGATAAATCTACTTTATCTTGATCTTAATATTACCGTTCAGTATTAACTTAACTTACTTGTCCCAATTTTTCTTTTTTATGACATTTTATGCAATAACGAATAACAATACTTACAAACCTATAATGCAAACCGTAGCAATTCTTATAATTCATTTGAGATAGTGAAAATAGTTCTCGGTTTAGTTTTACCGGGTGTACAAACTCTGGGGCGCGATGACGTGCGTTCGCGCAATTAATGTCTAAAAGGAAAATATACGACGCGTGTACTTTTAATTCTAAGAACCCTCCCCCATTTTCCTCCTCACTAACAGTTGTATTTACTCGATCTGAACACGCGCAAATGAAACCGCAAGCATTTCACACGTTTTCATGTTGCATATAATTATTTCTGTAGAATAGGTGGTGAAAAGTGAAAAATACAGTGTATCCGGTTTCCCAGTAGGATCTTTATACTCTCCCCTGCGGCTGAAATCCTGATAGACTGAGAGAGATTTCGGAAATCCGGGGACCTCTCGAGGTGGTCACGAAAGCTGCTCGGCTGTATGTGACACAAATAAAGAAATGCTAGTGGAGAATAAAATCCCGAGGAGAAAATGGATTTAATCCTCGTTGGATTATTGTATTCTCATGCACAACCAGCCACATTGCCACATTGAAAAAAAGAAAAACAAAAATACTAAATAGAGAAACGTGATCCTGGAATATCGCGTGACAACGGAAGTAGTCACTAGTCACCCGATGATTACATAGCTGTAGTGCATTAGAATCAGAAATGGGGAAATTAGTGAGGGTAGAGATGAATTTTCGATGATTATAAAAAAGAAAAAAAAAGATCATTTTCGTAATGGTCCAGTACGGTTCATTTTCTCTCTCTCTCTCTCTCTCTCGAGGACGAGGAAACCGGTCTACGGATTGCAGGAGCTCAACGAAGGCGATGGCTAGGGAGAGATTACAAGGAAATAAAAATCTCCACATGTGCATTCATCAATTAAAATCAATCGATCGGTTGACACACGTCACGAGAATAACCTCAATTTTTTCTTCAAAGAATCCATGTACGGATTCCACGTTTTAACTAGGAAGTCTTCTCCTGTCCCCCGCCTTTTTCACATAAAACCCTGAAGGAATGAAGGGTGACTTGCCCACCTTCAGAGGGGGAAGAGATTAGCAACTGCGGTCCCTTTCCTCTTGTACACTCCACTGGGGTCGTAGTTTTTTTAATTTCTTCCACGCTTCACTGACGGTCAAAACTAATATGGACGACGTCAACGGTAGACACCCCTCCCCCTTCCGTTATTTGATTCCTTTGTCGTGACAAGTGGCCCTCTCCCTGTTGAGGAGAAGTGCAGAATGTGTGCAGATGGGTTCGGGTGCTTGAGAGCAGCAACATGGCCATAGTGTGATTTTCCATTGTCAAGCGCAGGAGAATAATGCGATAATTAAGAGGAGTATGGAGATGAGGACACTTGTTATCAGGGGCTTGATGATTTTTGTGGGTTTATTCTGAGGGGTGGATATTTAGAGACCATTTAGAAGGTATTACAATGGAGTCTAGGGCGTTTCAGTCTCGCTGGCGATATGACATTTCACTTTGATTAATGGGAGGAAGATTGAGAATAACACAACAAGAACTAAAACTGAATTTTATTTATACGGGGGGAAAATTAGCGGAAAGTTGGAGGATTCAAATGGTTTTGCTATAGCCAAATGGAGTATGGAGTGGAAATTAGTTGGCTTATCGCGGGTTGTAGGTTCCAATGACCCCGCCCTCTCATTTTCAGACCGATAATTCCATTAATCGAGTGTATTTGAAGTTGGACATCCACTGAGTTTACTTCCGGCTACTAAAAATAGTATAAACAAGAAATTCCGGGAATTTTCCCTATCCTTTCTGCCTCTTTAACTCCGGCATTGAATCATCTCTCGGGTACGAAAAGAGTACATATCCCCCCCCCCCCAGCCCCCCCCCCCCCCCACAAACTTATTACCACGTAAAACCATTGAAACAGTCATCTAACACCCAGTCCTGCAACTATTATGTGCCCTCCGGGTGTACAAGTAATGCCGTAGAAAATCCCCGCGTGTCTGTTACACGGCCATAAGTGGACGTGGCGACGGGTTGGACGGCATGACACGGTATAAACCCGGAATCCACAGGAATGCCGGTTATAAGGTTCGCGACATAAGTCCAAGGATATTTTTTATTTAAAAGAGGAATTTCTTATTCACACGTTGAAAATCCTGAAATCCTCGAGGGCCCTTTGTCTAGAGTGTGAAGGTACTCTGAAATTCGATCTGAACTGTCCACTTTTTCAGTAAAAATTTCTAGTAAATTTTATATTGAGAGTACCAAACAAACAGTATGTCGACAATTTGTCGATGTTCAGTTCAATTTTAGATGGCACAGGCAAATTTTGTTCTCTGGGTAGTCCTGGAACCATTGCTGCCTATTTCAAATTCCATCCAATAATATTCTGTCACGTCAAGAGAATGTCAAACGCTGAATTAGATTCCCTTCTTCGATTTGAAAATACTTGTACAAATGTTCGGGTAGTTGCCTTCTTATGCGTTGTTTTGCGTACGAGAGGGGAACAAGAAAGAAGAAAGATTGGTGTATTCGGGTAATTTGAGTGCAGCCACGTTAACCGAAAGGTACGACGTTAACCGGTCACGTCTTGTTTACATGGGGGCCCAGTGAGACGTGGCAACGGTGCTCACTTTGGGGAACCACTTGAATATACAAATTTGAATATCCAAACTGCATTTGTGTGTAAATTTTTTTACACTCCTGTTGTCAAAAATGATTTCTCAAAACAGTGAATGTGAGGCGATTTTAATGCGTATTTCATGTGAAACTGGGGCTCAATCTGCATTGAATAATTTCAAACTCTTTATATCGAAGGCCGAAGTTACTCTTTCTCGCTGAAGTGATGACCATTATCGGTGCATGAGACGTGGCAACACCGTCGTGCTACTGCCGCTGTAGGTTCCAAGATGTATCTTGTCTACTAGTAGACCTAAGAACATTAGTTCATACCCATGACTCCTTGAAGTCTTGTAACTTTGAAAGAGCGATATAATACAGAGATCAATATTTGTCCTGTACCGAGGATGTTGAGGAAGTAAAAATATTGAGTCATTAGTGAGATAGTGTGATGCAGATGTTATTTTACAAATGAAGAGTGATGAAAATAATTTTATTTCAATGAGAGCAACAAATTTGCAATAGTTGCTGTGAATTTTCGACATACTAGGCTTTCTTTTTTTCATTCGTTGTACTCTTCTTCATTTTTATACACGAGTATTTTTGTTAGCGAATACGGTGAGGGGCAGGGGGAGGGAGGGGGGGAGGAGTTGTGAATTACAGTTACGGGAAATATAAAAATGTAGTGCGGGTGTACTTGGCATTCGCTGTAAGAAGACGCATATCATGGCCATAGGGGGGAAAATAAAGAAGAAATAAAATAAGAGAAAGAGAAGTGAAGGAGTCAAAGGCCCGTTGAATCTCGGAGGCCCCGCCTATTCATCCTATCCTCTCTCGGCTTTATGTCTCTTCGTCAGCTACCTATAGCTAGGGGACATGCAGATATTCAAATTTGGATTATTGCAAACGCGTGGTGGTTCGAAGGTGGTTAAAGGTAGTGTCTTTTTCGCTGTTTGGTATTAAAAAGAAGTTACTTATGAGCAAAAATGGAAATGGGAAAACTCAATGCACAAATTTATGCAAAATTGAATGGTGGTCAAAGCTAGCCCTTCTCTTCCATTTATTAATTAATAACATCTTGCTTGGGTCACGTACAATATCAGCTGTCTCTTAGATTCTGAGATCGTCTCCATTTCCATAAATTTATATGACAATTGATGCTGGCCCAATATCGAATGGATTAATTTATTTACTTTGTCAATGATGAATGTTTATCGAATGTTCAAAGAAAAATTTGTTGCAATTTGTTTGAAGACCAACGATCTAATCTAATGCTCAAGTGGGTGTTTTTAATCTAATTACAGTAATTCTGGTGACCATGGAACTCAAAAACTTGATCACCTAGACTTTTCATAGACAATATATCAGCAGGACAAATCTAAAAACAATTTACATCTATCAGTTTTTTTCATTAAATATTTACGATGAATATCTTTCTGAAATTTACATAAGATAATTATCGATGTGGATATCTCTCCGACTGGTCCCTGCAACTCGGGGACATCTCCGGAGTTACAGAAACAACTTCGGGACACCTCCCGAGTTGCTGAGACAACTCCGGGACACCTCCAGAGTTGCTGAGACAATTTGGAGACTCTACCCTGAAAAAAGAGAAAATAAATGTTCATATCTCGCGAATTGGGCCTCACGCGAGTGTCCAGTGACTATGAAAATTAGTAGAAATGTTCTTCAATCGCACGTTTGCCATTGTTGTATTGACAGGCTACCATTGAAATGTAGTTAACGTTGTGTACGTGGTGAGTGTCTTCATTACCCTATTTTCAATTGTAAATAAAAAATTAATGGTCGATTTTCTCTCCGTTGAAACCTAATTACCGCGCCGCCACAGTTAATTATCATTTTTTGAGCTAATAATTACATTTTTGGATTCTCTCACAAAGCCGTAATTCGACTTGCTGTAAAATGCACTTTCCTGACAATTTTCTAGGCAAACTTGTACGGATATTTTGGACAAAAATCTTCCTACCCGCACCTTAATTATCAAATGGAAGAGTAATGAGCAAATCAATAAGTTACCAGACTACCATTGAGTTTTCCAAAATATGCATCCCCGTAGCTCTCTTTGTCTCACCGAAGGAAAAAGGCTAGCACGCAACGCACGTCTCTCGTCCTCTAGGGATTATGATTTCACGAATAAAAAATCGAAAAATATGCATTCTTTTTCCATTTGTGCAAATAATTTTCCAGTTTAAAGATATCATTTTCTCCGGTTATTTCTTTTCTACTATTTCGCCCCCCGTCCATCCCCCGGACAATTTCACGTTTGCTATGTAGTCCTTGTATCCTGGAGATAATGATCATGGAAGTGGGCTTATTCGCCGTGTGATTTTGTTACCGCCCACGTATGGAGGGACTAGACGCAGGGCCCAAGAGGAGGAAGTAAATTACTGCCAATTCAGTGCATTAGTTTAAAATCATAACCTTACAGAGTATAAATTTATACCCTTTTCTCTTCTTTCATTCCCTTGTCCACAATTTAGTTTTTCTATTTTTCTTTTATTCTGAGTAATCGAATCGAGGTAAAAGCTACAAGTACTACTCGACGAGTCGAAGATGATTTCAAATGGTTTGGGATTTGTGGTCTCCAGTCCCTCTGATGGTTTTCAACGCGAGTGTGGTACCATCGGAAGGAGAAAAGTCACGCGACCGAGGGATACATAAGGGCTTTCGCCGAGAGTTGTAAAACGGAGGAGTATGATGGTTATAAGAGTTGAAGGGAAAGGCGTGAATATGAAAGCAGGTGAGGGGCGAGTAACTGTGAGGGTAAATGCGAGTGGGGGAGGGGGGTGGGGTGCGAATGAGAGAAAGAAAAATGGCTGATATTGCAAACAGAAGATGGGGGAGACGGATTCGATTTGTGATTGGGTGGAGAATCGATAGTTGGCATTTAAATGACACTAAAACGAAAATTCCCGGATTCGCCGTATTTCGTGCGCTGGCCTAATGGATTTTCTCGTCTTTTCTCCAGAATTTTATCGCTCTCGTATTTATGTAGAATAACGGCCTTTCATTTGCCAGTTTTTGCTGATACTCCTGAAGCAATTGATTTCATTCCTAGGAAATACATGAAGGCGAGAGAATACCTAAGCTGATGCGTTTTACGATGTTGTTGCGCACTCACGGATATAATCAATAATTCTATACTCGGTTGGATATTCTTTGAATGGAGATTAATGACCTGACTCAGGATAATCGGATGAATGGGGTTTTAATTTTACCTTGGATCCTCCCATACCCCGGGATGAAAAATAAAGAGACTAAGAGAGAGGGTGTTGAGAACTAATTCTTCGGAAAACTACTAGCACAATTTTATCGACTTTCGAATGACACGGTTTTCATCATGAGTTTATTCTTAGACGTGTCATTTTTTTTTTTTTTTAAGAACCACAAACTTGACGCCATTGACGCAAGTTTAATTTACTTTTCACTTTGATATTTTTTCGTTCCATGTGGCATCTCCATCTATTCCCTGTTTCCCTTCTGCTCTCATTCCCTCATTTTTTTTTCACTTCATCTCCTGTCCCTGCAGACGGGCTCGTCCAACCGAAAGGAGGTCTCTCTTCTCCGCTCACGACGAAAATGTTCCCGCTCACACACCTCGTAAACCGCAATCTTCTCGCTCACATCTTTCACTTAGCTCGAGCACCTAACCAACTATGTCCAACCCGTCAGCGGCTATAAGCGCATCACTGGGCGTCATAAAACTCGTCCTGAATGTCTCTCACTATTCTTCGTCGTCTAGAATCTATTTTTTTTGCCACTGTTCTCCTATCTACAAATGGAGTTACCCTCCCCATTTTTTTCCTCTCATTTTTTTACGTCAATGAGTTGAGACGTGGAAACAGGCGCAGGAACGAAAGAGCGGGAGAGAAAGAGAGACAGCCGGGAAGTGAGAGAAGTATAAGGGGATGCAAGGGATCTAGGGAGAGGAGTTCAACGAACACGTCTACTCTCTGGCACGTGCGACGATCGATTCCCGGGGCAACACTGGCCTCCGTACGTCGTCTCGCTGTCGATGATCACACCACAAGGGCGCTCTACCGTGAAAAAAAACAGTGAAATTAGCCTCAATCAGGCCTTTCGCTCATTCCTCTCTTGTTCCCTCACGTCCACTCTCTAACATCATTATTGAAAAGTAAATTAGTATTTTATTAAAATTCACGTTTCGATTTTAAATACAATGATACAAGTGCTGACCATAAAATCAATCTCCGTGGGCTGTCATGATTCACCTATTACGCATTTTCATCTGCAATTCTTCGTGGGGTGGCTTTATATGTCGAATAAATCAAGATGCAATGCGGATACAGCGATCCTTTTCTCTCATTCTCTCGTGACATTCGGAAGAATTGTCGAGGGGGTGAGGGGAAGGCTTTTAGCCGGCCAGAAATATTTGGTGGACTACGGATGAAGAAAGAGCGAAGGGGTGGATTTGAGTGGGTGGTGAAGCTGAGGGGCTGGGGGCAGTGGAGGCCCTTTGGCAGGCGGACAAGGCTCTCGGAGGCGACGGCCGGAGAGCATTAGGTATCGATTCTCTTGGCTCGTTCGACCGTAAGCCCGCCGGATAGAGGAAGAAAGACCCCGTGTACTCCAAGACTGAGTCTTGTTCGAGGCTGCAAGATTACGTTACCCAGTGGCTTTTGCAGCTGCGACTGCGAGAGGGAGGGGCAGGCCATCCGGAAAAGCGGATAGAATGAACGTGTGCTATAAATATAGCGTTAAATCGAGGAGTAGAAATTTGTGGAGAGTTAGATGGGTGAGGAGGGCAGGGAATCCATGAACGATGAATGACACTTGGGCAATTGCAGTGGAGTGAATAGTAGAGTTTGAAATACTGTGGGTGTGTTTAAAGAGTTTTTTAATGCAATCAACTGGCTTGAGGAGATATCAGGCCTGGGGGGTGAATCTGGAGAAGAATTCAATTTTCATTGAGTCTTTGCTGGGGATTTTCTCATAACACCGCTCGGAATTCAGAATTTTGGAATTTAAAATTGTCTAGAGAGAAAAATCCGGAGACTCCAGCTGGGAATCGAACCCGGAACCTCCCAATTACACGCCGGGTTCTCTTGACAACTCAGTTGCCGGGAATCACGGAATTCTCTCTCCAGATCTCCGCCGCCGCCGCACCGCATTCGCCGAGGATCAAGAAGAACCTCACTCCGAGGAGAACATGTTGACCAGGTGCAGCAATCTCTTTTACGAGACCTCGGCTTGACAATGAAACTGAGAAGTAAGAAGCGTCAGTGTGACCTACTAACTTTTCGACCATTGCCGTCGGGATGGTTTTAGGAAGCGATTTACTAAAACAAATTTTTATTCGAAATATTCAAGCCTCATTTACTACAGAGATTTTTAAAAAGTGTCGTATAAACAGTGGGGCTCTATTCGTAAATTTTAAAGGATTCATGAAAGATTAATACGAAGTTAATTATTCGCCTCCCGTCGCGCTCCGGAAAAACATTATTCTGAATGAATGTGCGTTATAAATACTAGCGTGAAAAGAGGATAGAGGGAGTAGCACAGAGGAGAGTGATAAAATGGGCATATGGCGTAGAAGAGTGGGAGGCAGAACGAGAATTCAAGCTTCTGGAGGACAGAAAAAAATATTATGAAAGAGGGATGACACGTGGCAGACGACAGGGCATAAGGTATATAGCCAACTTCTATTCCTACTCGACATCCTTCGAGGCTGACTCTGAGCTCGAGCATTGTCCCTATTTCCAGTGCGCTGCCTGGCTGCCTTTCTCTACCTAGTTCTTCCTAGAGCCAACATAAATTCACTCAGCTTTTGCAGAGTCTACATAAAGGAGTGGCTTCTGCCATATAGACTTGGTGATTTAAATTAAAATTCGAGCAATCAATAGTTTCACATAATTCTTAGAATTTTCTTTTACCAACATCTGCCGCCTGTGGACTTCCAATATGAAAAATCATCTTTTTTTCACCTGGCTTTCTTTACACAGTTGGCAGCCGCCGGAGAATAATGCTGACAATGATGTTTAGCTACAGTTCACTTCAAACATTAAACATTAAAAGTAACAAACATATACTTGATGAGGAAAAAGCCTAATTATCATCGCATTCTGATTAAAAAAAAACATCAATTTTTCATAATTTTTCCTTTGATAATGGAGAAAAAAAGAGTTTTTTACAGGAAGACAGAAATGTTGAGTAATATTCTGACAGCTGAAATGTCTACCGCAAAAGTAAAACGAAAAAGCGCTGAACACAGAAAACGTAAAAGAGCAAAAATTGCATAGTTGACAATGACTTTTTTCACAAGTGAGGGGAAAAATGAGATCTCTCAACATTGCTAGAACTGGCTCATGTTTATAATAAAAAAAAATTCACTCTCCGCACTGTGATTCCATTATAATGATTGTTTCCATTATTAGCGCTTGTCCAATCATTATCATCATCCCTGAGGTCACTCGTTCCTCTACTTGTACCACCATTGTCAATTTTTTTTCATGTCCTGTTAGTTTTATCCGTTACTGGTTGAATTGGGACCACAGAGCACACGTACTCATGCAGTATGGGTCACGATAGTGTATATAGCTTAGTAATTATGGTTTCTGCTAATAGATTGCCTTAATCGTGGATGTCTACGTTACGATTTATTATAGTTAAATGGTTACGTCGTAACATTGATAAGCGTATTTTTTTTATCATAACCTAGAGAATATGTATCTCTCTTCGGTTGATTAATGAGACCTAGTGTTCAATTCCCTCCAAATGAAATGGTTTTACACCCACACAGAGGTATCACACACAGTCACTCCTGGGTATATATGAGTGCATTAAAAAACCCATTACGGAAAATTCCAGTGAGCATCGAGCGTGACACTTTTTTCGATAATGCTAACTCTTTATCGGGGCATTATTTCTCAATGCTGATGGAATGCTGTATAAGGTTAACGTTGGAGTTGAATTTAAAATGTGACGGAGGGCACTTCAATCGCTTTTGAAGACACACGATTGACACTGATATTGAGAGCGGGGAAACACTGTAATCCGATGAAATTCGTATTTTTTGCTTTTAACAAACTCAAATGTTGCAATGCAAATTGCACTCGAAATATTTTAAGCATCATTAATGGAAAAGATAATGCATATTGTCATAATACTCTTCAATGAATGAATGAATGAATTTGGAAAAATTAAAGGGAACAGAGTAAAAGAAAGTTGACGCTCAAATTCACAGTTACAGCTCAGCTGTCTGCAGCTTATTTCATAATTCCAGAAAAATGAAATAAATTTGTATGTCTAAATTTTTTTGGTTTTTTACTTTCATGTTAGCTTGACAATCGTGAATAAAATATTTTGTTAAAATGATATTGCCTGAGTGTCCTCGAGTGATTGCCAGTTGTATATTTTTCAATGGAATTGCAATTAATTTCTTTTGATTTAAATATGACTAATAACACGATCACTGTTGTTAGACACTGAGAGAAATACGGACTTTTTGCTGAAAAATTAATTCTTGGTTCAACAATATTGTTAACTATCACATAATTCTTGGGCCAATCTTTTTCTTTTGTTCCTTAAGTATTTTTCATTGTCCAGAGAAGGAGAATTATATGGTTTTTCTTTCCCTGGACGACGGCATACTAAGAGGACACGAGAAAAAGATTGGTTCAAGAATTATGTGATAGTAAAAAATAGTCCTCAACTGAGAATTAATTTTTCAGCCAAAAGGACTTTTTTCTGTCGGTGTTCTTTCTGCTAGAGTTTTTTGACTGGAATTACGAAAATTGCCCAATTTACTGGGAATATGTTTCAATTTTTTTATGTAATTCAGAATTCATCGCGATTGGGTATTGATAATTGAAAATTTAACTAATTTAGGAAATCATCGTCTGTGTTACTTAAAAATTGTGAGGAAAATTGATCTCTCCAGGAAATTTTAAACTCCTGACTGTCCGAGATATTTCAATTTTTTCTTGTCGTGCTGATATTATAAAAGCATAATCTCTGAAGCTGCATTCTGCAGGATAAAACGAAGATTTTGGTTTAATGCAAATTTTCACTCAAAGAAAATTAATTGTTCGATATATTTCAATATTTTAATTTAACGAATCTAAGGAATAGTTTGTTCGTCATTGATTTACGATGAAACTTCTCGGTGTACTCAGAGACATTTATCGAACCCTACCAAGACTATCAGAAAAGTCTGCCATTAATTCTCAGTAGACGATCTTCATTACTCCAAGGCTATTCTTCAAGTTTCCATTGCAGATTGCCAACGGTTATGATAATATTTCTATCAGAAACGCTCCGCATCGAGTGACTGAAAAGTTACTTTTCCGAAACAGTGTGATGAAAATATATATAAAGATTATAAGATTTTTCTGCCAATTTAAATGTAATTGGAAGTGTTTCATATGTGCCTATCACGAGGAATAATTCGATTGTGATAGGAAAGTGTTTTATTGTCAATATTCCGCAGAATTCAGCCTGAATAATATTCTTTCACACTGTACATTGTTGGCAGGTGGTATGAAAGGGTCGTGAATCATTCAGAATCGAGTATATTCTACCGCGTATTCGAAATGATCTTCTCTTTGTTCCGAAGACGCTGGTCCCGCATTCTCCGAAAGTACACGATATAATCTTCAAATCAATTTTGGGGAGGGGGATAAGTTTATACAGGAAGATCCAGATTTACATGCGGATTAGGATTCGGCGATGCGCAATTTCTCTGGAATCGACATGCCCGTTATACCCACTCGGATAGACACAGGCGATCTAGTGCGTCCAGACGGGCTAACGCCAGTACCAAAACGTACACACGTAACCAATACATTGTCTTGTGCACATGACGTTCACCGCGGCCAGAAACATATCCAGTATATCGTAGTATACAACGATTATCGCTGTCCCGTGGTATTACATGATGCTCTGTGTGGTGCCAACAGCAGCCACAGCGCTCGGATACCTCCCCCTTTTTTACCACTTGCGCTGGATACTATTTGCTGAAATGAAAAATACTAGAGTGACGTAAAATGCGTAAAATTCAATCAACGCCAACGATTTTAGTTGAATAATTATTTACTGGTGACACTCTAATAGATATTGGATTATATGGACATCGAGAACAGTTAAATTTGGAATATATTTTTGACAAAATTTATAAAATTACAGATAATTATTAACAATCATTGCTTCCTCCATTTCCACTCAATATAACAGGCACTGGCAATTTTCCTACGTTTAGTTAACACTTTATTTTGTTTAGTTAGTGAAACGTAAAATAGATTTTTACACAATATTCTCTTTAAAAAAAATAATAGAATTAGAACGTAGAGAGAAAGGAAACTCCGATAGACCCGATTGATATCGTTAAACCCCATAAGAGATTTTGGATTTTCGCAACTATCCAATCTTCTTCCCGGAGAGAATTTGCACTACAGCAAGACCACAATCTCTTCCAAACCCACTCATTATTGAATAGGTTTTTTATGTAAAAGACTGCGGCAATGCAATGCCCTGCTCTATTTGCTGTTGAATTTATCGAATTATAAATTATAATATTAATGTTCACCCCTTAAATTAAAAAAATATAATTCACCTTTAATTAACAAACTTCCATCCAATAATTCGTTGTCATCTGCATCTCAATAATTCTCTTTTTTTCATAACTTTATGTTTCTCATCAGCCGGGAAAACTTGAATATTTAAATTTTATCCTTCTCATATGCAACCGATAATTTTTTTTTCTGGAACACCTCATCCCATCGCCCTCCTCTCTCCAATTATGGCACACCCGCGGGTCATAACGGCCCTGCGCCGTAACTTTTCGATGAATTTTAACGGGTGCGTTTCGTTCTCCGCCCAACCTCAGGGCGCCCAGTATATACGTCTGAGGGGGGAAAAAACAGAAAAAGCTAATCGAGGAAGATCTGATAATATCCCAAAAAGCCATCCCGACGGGCAATGGGGAAAAGGGATTTTCAGAGAGTATGACTGGGTGGATTAAAAGCTACAGAATAAAAAGCATCGTATTGATTGCAATCCGATTTACGAAGAATGTAGTATATCGGAAACCACAAACACCTCGTCAAACTCCACTAATTTTGCTTGGTCCAGTAGTTTTAGATGAACAATCGGAGAAACAAAAAAAAAATACCAGTATTGGGAGCGGATGAGAAACAGACTCTCTCTCTCTCTCGCTCTCACACTCTCGTTTGCACCCTTTTAGATACACTTTTATTTTTTATTATCCTCAGTTCGTTTTATTTTGGGCTTGCATGGTAGAGGGCGTAGACCGGAACTTCCTTTCTTTCGCGATGGGTGCGACTCTCAACGCGAGGCCGGATAATCGTACAATTTGCCTGGCTAGCGAAGAGAGAGAGAGAGAGTGGACAGAGCGAGGCAGAAACATACAGCATAATATTAAAATAGGAGAGAATGCAAATCATAACAACTCTTAAAATAGACTAGCATGCCAATGTGAAAGAGTCATTGCAAGTAATTCCATTGATGTCGATATTATAATGAAGCCCTTTGCCCTTAATTATCGCGGCAATTGCCTCGTGAAGCGATGGAAAAGGGGAAAATATATATAAAAAAATGGAAGCAAAGTCTAGGGTAATAAAAAAACGTGCGAGTTCGTGGAAATAGCGGGGCGAGGTTATTCGTGGGCTTTCGCGTTGCGAGTGGGAAATACCCGAAATAATTTTTATAAATTTTTTAATTAATAATTTTGGAATATGTCGCCTCAAATTTGGGAACAAGAGAATGAACAATGAGAATATTATGTAATGCTTCATCTGACATTGGGTTTGAAATGACGTTAGTTGTGTTTGGAACGTCTGCGATCCGATCGCAAAATGAATTTGTCAATTTTTCACAATTAAAACATTTACTCAACAAAAGATTATATCCATTGTCTGGATTCACCGAGCAACAGGACAATACATTACCGCCGGAATAACCACAAAAAAAATCACCTTTCCCCCACATTCGCAAATTTTAAACAATGCACTTGTACCCATCCCATTCACTCTGATTTTTCATTGATTTTACGTACCTGTCTGCATACCTGTGGGGATAACACAGAAAGGGTAGAGAAGCGGAAGCAACCTGGTAAAATGGTGGATGAGAAGGCAAAGCATACAGCAGACAGGGTAGACAATACGTATCGAGCGAGAGCAACACCCTTCCATCCCCCCGCGTCGTCATCATCCCTCTATTTACCTTTCCCTCTTGTTTCCCGTGTCCGTTTCCCACTTTCATTTCTACCCCGCCCTCTCCCCACGCAACAGTTTCTGAAGCCACCCTAGAGGACAGGAAAACAACGATACAATTGCCGCTGTGTTCACGCGTATAAACCAAAACCACGGAGGTTTAATTCAAAAGTGTCGCGTTAAGGTTTCCAACACTGAGTTGGTGAAGTTTTTCATGCTCCACTGGGAGTAAAAAAAAACACTTGACAAAGAAGACTTACTTGGTGCAAGAATATATTTTCCGGTGAATTTTGAGCTTAATGGAGCGCAAAAAGTCAATTCTTTGGGCCAGATATAACTTAACAGATAACCTGATGAAAATCGAATGCTAGATAGAAGACAAGTACACGAAGTTATGGGAATTATATAATTTTTAGTCTCGGTAAAACCTAACAGTTCTTTTAGATCGAGACAATCTTCTTCTGTTCAAATGTTTTTTTGTCTCACGGCAACAATGACATTATTTATCAGGGGATTTCATGATTTTAAGAAACGTTAAGTGTATACAAAGTCATTTGATCTCTCCATGTCGCTGCTTCTCCAGACGTTTTTTTTCCTTCTCTGCGCAAACACGAGCTCATAGAAATGCCAGAATAATTTCAACTCTTGGATTTGTTAATTTCCTGGTGTTTCAAACTCTCGGCTAGGTTTCATTGAGGGTATTCTCACTCAGTGAAATAAAAAAGCGACATTCAATAGCTCCTACCTGAAAGGGAATATTTTCTCTGACTTTATACATTTTTGCCCAACGGGCATAAGTCTCGCCTTTGCCTAACTTCTCTTTGCTCGAGCAAAAGAAGAGTAAAGATGGTGCAGGCCCCTCGGGCTATACCCCACTAGTATCATCGATAGCCCTCCCTCTGTTCTTTTTGAACACATACTCGCGTCTTCTTGTATCTCTTCGCGACGCCGTAAGGCTCACGATGCTCAGTCTCCATGTCTCAACTTTCCTTCATTTAAACTCCAACACCGGGGGATTTATATCAAAGAGAGACGATCTTGCACAAGATGTTGAATAAAAGGAGTAAGCGAGATGAAAAAAAAAACCAAGACACGTATCACCAGTCAACAGTCCATAAATTTCATCATGATTGCGTGCATTTGTCGAAGAGTCTTTGGCAAGGTCGACGACCTTCCTTAATGACCAACTTTATCCGGCAACATCGACCCGTATTTCTCATATTATTGCGAAACCTTCAGTCCCACTGGGAGGTCAGCTACATCAATGAGGGTGTGTGTATTCGCTCCGCCAAATTTATCGCTTTTTTTTTTATTTTTCTTCGATTTCAACGTTCAGACGCACATCTTCAGAGTCCCCTCCAATGACTCGGTAACACCATGTTTCATGGACCTCGGCCGTGTCCGCCTTACAGGAGTTGGTTCTATAAATCCATTGAAATTTATGGGAGATTAGAGAAATCTTTCAGCAATGGAAAAGGGTAAATATCCGGCTTGATTGGTGAAGACGGAATTGTTATTTGCCAAACCAAATAATTTCGGTTTGAAAATCATTTTCTAGACGTTTTAACATTAAATTTTCCATCTCACTGACGTAGCAACTGCAATTGTTCTTCAATGATTTGCGGGAATTCCGCGTGAAATTGCTTGAAGTCAATGTGAAATTACATGATCTCGATGATTGCAATTGATCTTAGTGAATTTCCCCTGGATTACTGAACTTATTTTATGGAATTTCAAAATTGATTTTCTGTCATTTCACCAGTGAATAATCTGCCATTTTTTCTGGTATCGATGTGAAGGACGTAGGGAAGGGCGAAAGAGAAATTTGACGAATAGCATACCACATTTAGTAAAAAAGAAAAATCCATCTCCCATAGCGAATGAAACCTACGCATATGTAAATATCGGAATGGTTTTTGATAGAATCGGGCAAATTTAACCGCTTACAGTTTAATGAAAAAACAATGATTAAAACCTTGAATATTTTATTTAATTTTCACTTGAATTTCATTTTATAGATATTTCTTCCCAGAAAAGAAGAATAATTGCAATCCAGTCTTACAACTAGCTGAAACAGGCAATTTCAAGTTGATTTATTAACTTAAATAATTCATTAAAAAATGTACTGGGCGCCGCACAGATCGGATAGCATTTTTCCTACTCCTCTCGTCATTTTTCTCCATTTTTTTTTTTTTTCATTTTTATTTCAGACTGTCATCGTTTAATACCCACAAAATCCTACGCGGCGCGCGCCCAGGGCCGGCCCACGCGACTCCACGAACTCGTTTTACCCACCTTCGACCTCGTCCCGCAACCCGCGTGTGGGTATCTCCCTTTTGCATTCACTCATTTTTTTCTTTCTCCTTCATTCTCTACCACCACTGGCTCTCTCCTACCATGCAGCTCACGTAGTTTATATATATTTTTTTCTCCAGTCATTCGGTTACGACTTTGCCACACACCAGTTAGAGCCTCTACGTCAGTTTCATACGGGCAATCGTGTCACTTGGTTACGCCCTGTGCCATCACTTTTAGAAGTATATCCACTATCTTTTATTTTTTTTTATTCTCAGTAGTTCTCAGTTTATTCTCAGCGGTTATAAGTAATGGTGCTGAACGGCATTTGTCAGTGTAGATGAAACCGGTGTTTATTGAAAGCCGTACGATGTCGAGTAGTGCCGATAACACTACACCAGACAGTGTGTCGTGTAGGTTGATGTCATCCTCGTTGCTTTTCATCTGAAGTCGATGTAACTCAGCCTTGAACGATAAGAACTTTTTCCCCCTTGGAATTTGAACCCCGACGATAAGAGACCACAGGGGGGAACATTGAAAAAAAACGAGACTGAAAAAATAATAATAATTCTCGAATGTCCCTTAAAATTGTCATCCACCCGAAAAGTTGAACCAAATTGGGCGAGCCTGTATTCCAATTGTTTCGTAAATATAATCAGTGAAGCTATCTCGACATTAGCATTTTTGCTCTCTCCACCGAGATTTATCAGCCTCACCGAGACGATTAATGCAACAACAGCGGGAGAACACTGGAGAAATTACTTTTTTTTTAGATTCACGAGGCAAAAAAAATTCTGATCCTGGATAAAAGTCGCCTACGTCCCCTTGCATCGATAGATCGTGATCCACGACGTTGATTCCTCGAGTGCAGCGAAAGAGTGGAAGGTAGGAGGGGAGAAGGGATATAAGGTAGACTCCGGATAAGGAGTGAAGTCGAGAGATGGCCATCACGGCTGTAGCGAGCTGCCTTGGACCCCCACCACTGCCACCGGGCAAGCGTTTTCTCCAGCGATCCAAGAAGCTCTCCTCGACTTACCTAAGCTTTCATGATCCAGCTATTGAGGCTGGTATACTCATCGAGCACGAGACAATTCCACGCTATGCTGTCATCAAGCCCCTCCCACCTAGACCACGATCTAGAGCCTCTTACACGGGGAATCACGACGAGTTTAATTTTACGAAGAAAACCAATTTGTTTCGAAGTCAATCAGACGGAAATTTGTGGAGGACAGAGCACAATGGAGGATTGAACACGCTGGATAAGTGTATTAAGGCGATTTATGGTAGTTGGAAGAATTTGATGCAACGTAAGTGTACGATAGAGGAACAGTTTGCTAATTCAATTTCATTAAAATTCTGTTATGAAGTTGTAAGACGTAACATGTCGATTTATCACCGTTTGTAGATAATTCATTTTCAAACTAATTGAATAATTGTCTGAGATGTCATTGGTCTAGAACTTTAGAGTCATTATTTCTGCTTGTCAAGCCTCATTTCATCCGTCGAAACTGCATCAGGCAGCAAATTTTAGACTTGCGTATTCCATGTAATAAAAAGAAAAGCATTTCGCTCAACTATTCTGCGAGACTTGATTCACCTCTCGCACACACGTACGAGGGAGAAGTATAAATTCACGGAAGAGAATATATCGTGAAAGATTGTGCTCAGTGAAGCGAGAAGCAGGTATTCGACGTTGAACTGTGCACAGTGACGCCCGTAAACGGTAGCGGTGGCTGGACACCGGTTAGAATCGATCGGTTCGAACGGATAAAATGAGAGCACTGCGAGTAGAACGAGCGTCTGAGTGAGGATGAAAGAGAGAAAAAAAAATTTAAGTGAAAAAATGAAGGAGGGAATATGGCTAAGGTCATTGGAATTGTCCGTACTGTCTCGATAAGGCATTTGGTTTGCTGCTGTCCTCATTCCTGATGGTTTTCATAGCCTCAGGATTTTCCCAGAGTCACGAGGAGTCGCTCGAAGGCTGCACTGAGACCGTTTTAATAATTCAATGTCTCAGGACTATTTGAGACATTCAATTCACCAATTTTCACCAAATCTCATTCTTCTCGTTGAACTTCTCCGACCCCCTCAGACATTAGCCCTAGTTTCTTCCTCCCTTTATTCAGCTGGGACATTGTCCAAGTATTTTCTCGTGAGGATTTTAAGGGTGACAGGAGGGAGAGGAGGAGTTCGTCTCTTTGTCGCCGGCTAACCTCCACATGCGGGGCATTTTCTCTGAGGATTCTAACTCGAGTAGCGAAGGAAAACCCGTTTACAACTCCACAAGGAGATCGTTTTATCGCGATGAGACCATAAAACAACTGAATGGTTCTACTATCCTCACTCACGTACCAAAGATTCCGAGGGAAAATTTCAGTACCTCCCGATGTTATACGCTGTGGAAGTACTCGGGTTTGATTTTACTGACGTGGATTTTAGTAGAATCAGGAGTACGAGGTGGAATTTTAGTGATGACTTGACTAGTCAGGCCCTGCTCCCGCTATGCCTTATTTCAGATACGGGATTCTCAAGGTGCCTACATGAGGGTCTCGCAGGGAGAGTACCGCAGAGAGCCCTCAGGACCTAATGCACAAAGCTGATGAAGACGACGATAGACAACGACGCTTTATCCTTACCTTGTGGACAGACTGTTACTGATCAATAAATTGCTCACCGTGAATTCATTAATTAAGCGTAAAATGAGTAACAATTAAATATATAAAGAAACAGATAAATAAAGCGGTTTACCGACAGGCCAATTGGGGTGACAAACTGAAAAAAGAAAAAGTAAACCAATTGGAATTGAACTTGGGATTGGTCATTTCGTGATTCGGTATCTTCCACTGAGAAAAAAATGTATTTGTGAATTTTGCCTCTTTTGCGAAAAATGGAAACTAATGGTAGAACAAAAGAAATCACTTCTCGAATCAACTCTGGAATATTGTGAATTCGAGAGTGCAATATTTTTTCATAAATTCATTCAACTGGAGGTAATTGGAGAAAGCAGATTCTTGTGATAAAGAATTATCTTTGTTTTTAGAGTTGGTAACATTTCTTGGAGAAAGTTTTTCTTGTCTCAGTGAGGGATGATTTTTTCTTGCCCATTTTCTAGTCATAAGTTTCTTGATATAAGTAACCATAGTCAAACTTCTTACAAATTTTTTCATCTGTCAGTGTTATCCATACAATGATTGCATCATTGTTGAAATTACCGATTTGTTTGGCCTATTCGACAGTATTGAGCTAAATCCATATTATCAATTGCTCCCAGATTCTATCCCTTTTTATCTTTTATCCAATTGCTTCTCCTGATGCTCGCTTTTCTACGCTCAATGCCATATTAATTAAAATCGGTAATGGAAAACGTTTGTACCATAAAAAATGACACATTCTCTATTTTAGGGAGTCCTCATTTTAAAAACCAAAATTTGCCGTTCTCCTACATGGAAGGGATATTTACGCACTTCGAACCCTTCCGCCGTGATTGTGAAGTTTAATTTCAAAATTTGACGACTTGAATTTCATCAGGGAATTATTATAATAGTTTACACTATCAATCTTGAAACGTTTCCTACTTAGATAATTCAAAAGTGATCGTGTGATTCATCAGAACATTCACCATGACATTTGGTAAAAATTGATATGGAGCCAAAACATTACCAGTCATTCCGAAACTATTCAAATCCAATGAGTAATCTAGTCACAAATCGCAGGGACATTACTCACTTCGAATCTTAACAATGAAAATCTACGTTGACTCTCTAGTTTCTCATATCCACGATAATAACTTGGATATGGGAAAGTTCCACATGATCTCTTGGACTTGATGCCCGTTATATTAACTTTTTTCTTGAAAGTTACAGAAGGTGACATTTCTTTTATGAAAAAATGGGTCATTTGGCTTGACCACTCGACGAGTTCACATACTGACCCGATTGATAGGTGTTGTCAACACAATACGTTAGTCTATGTTTTTCAAATGACAACATATTTTCTAAAACGTTCACGAATTCTCAGATCACTGAAAACACACATTTATGTTACGAGTTTGTGACTACATTTTTTTATCGATCTAATTAAACAAGTTTTTAGAGTACACATAAGTGAATGAACAATCTGTTTAAACTGACAAAACGATAAACTTTTCAAACAAAACACAGATCTCAAAGTCTAGAGAAACTAGTCTCTAGAACGTCAATTATGCAAAAAAAATATTAATTTTAACTTTGCAAACTGCCTAAATGTATCAATCCATTTTTGCCAGATTAAAGGAAAACTGAAGGAAGTTATATGATGCAATTACGTTGTTTGTATTTCAAAGGTTTGTTTATTTCTGTCAGTGTAAACAAAGACTTCCTACATGCGGTCCAAAACAATCATCAAACAATCAAAACAACAATTGAATAGATCAATGAATGAATTTAGCAACGCATTTGTAACGGAAAACAGTATAATAAGCACCTCATATATAAACATCATCTTACAAGACTTGGTGCTTCATATATCGACAATTCTCAAAAAGGAACATTCAATTGCATTTCGAATATTTGAATTAAATAATTAGAAAATGTATATCTCCCTGACAAGGTCAGTGAAATGATCTATTTCGGCTACAGTAAATTCAAATTCATCGAATACGAATTCACGAATCTCAAATATCATTCCAAATTCCACCAAAGAAAGGACAAATTGCCTCTCTATTTTCCCATGCTCACTCCAGCATCTAACACCTACAATCCATTCTAATAATTTTTACTCCATTAAAATCACCGCCAACAATTTAATCGGACGTTTTGGTTACACGACGTGAAAATTAAGTAGAATTAATATTCACATGGGATACGGGAGACAGTGAAATGTCTGAGAATAGTTGTACAACTACGTAAGCCATTTGCGAGGCCTTTTAATAATATTACCAATGCCGTCTATTAAAGAGAACAAGTTGCGTAAACCCAATTGGAGCGTTGCTGCTTGTATTTACCATCGAGTTTTTTTTTTTCCTCCATTGCCTCCCTAGTCCCTTGACTGGACAAACACAAACACCAATAACGGATTACTATTGGCTCGCCACAAGTTTTCTTTTTTCCTTTTTTATTAGCACGTTTAACACAGATGTTTGTTTCGATTGTACGTAACACCAGTGTTTTCTATTTTATTTAACCCCAAGTAGAATAGGTGGCGGAAGCAAGTCGGGCGAGGTAGGAGTACGGGGGGGGGGGGGGTCAAATCCCAGGGCAATTTGATGTTGGGAAAAACCAACAACCTGTTGATACCGGGGGGGAGTTTCAGGGGCAGTGGGGAAAGCCCCATATCCTAAGAATGTTTTCTTTTTTCCTCAAATGTAGTTTACAGAATGAAAAATTGGTTTTGTCCCGCTAGCTTATGCCACACTCTCCATCTCCCTCAGTTGCCTTCATTTATGTATCACTTTAAACACATGTTCCTTATTTCAAACCTTTTTTTATCTGGTGCGCCCCCCCCCCCCCCCCCCCTGACAACTGAAAGTGACAAAAACGTAACTGAAGGGAGAAACAGAGAGAAAGAAACAACACGGGATATATAAATAAGTCTTGTATTTCCGCGGCTCTCTTAAAAGCATTAGATGATGGAATGAGGAAGTGAAATTGGTGAGGATTAACGTGTGCACACGTGTCGACTCGTTATCTCATTACTTGTGAGTAAAGATGAGCTGGGGATCGTGACAAAATCAGTTAGAATCGGCGATTGTGATTGTCTCGTGCATAGGTAACATTATGTTGAAGGTTATTCCTCGTCGTGCCGTTGTTATTAAAATTATTACAAAGTTCTCGAGCTGGTAACAATGGCCCTTTGGTTATTCGCCGGCATAACAACAGTTGAAGAACGTCCGGGGTTGTGTACGTGTCATTTTTGTACTCACTGTGTGGATATGTTTCTTCAGTAATTTTGTTCCCCTCTCATTTTTATAGATAATTTTTTGTCTTTTCTTTGTGAACACTTGTGTGTCCCTTTTCTCTCAGTCGTCCCCTCTTCCCTCATTGTGCAGCGTTGGCTTAGCCAAGGACGAGCTGAATGCCTGAAGTGCTCATCTCCATCCAGCAGTGGCTTTTCAATGTCATCGTTAGGATTTTGGCATTTTTTCTCTCTACTATTCGTTTTATTTGCACTGTCAAGCCATTGACATCTGGATCGTGTTGACGTTGAGGTTCCGAATTCTAGATTCTTACGTCAGAGAGTATCCTACTTACATCGCTGAGCCGCTCGCTTTCCTTTTTTTTTGTGTTATATTTTGGTCAGAAACACCTACGTACGGAGCTACACTTGGGGGGGGGGGAAAAGACTCAGAATTATTCCGAGGTCGAGTTCATTTTTTCTGAGTTCCCCCTCGTGCGAGTGAATTAATGGATTTTTGGGTTTCTTTTATCCAGTTGGAACGTAAAGTGTTTTTCAGAGAATCGTTGCGGAAGAAGCTTGGGATAAGTGCTTGATATTTACATGGAATCTTTAATCATCTCTAAGTGTCACTCATGACTCTTGGAATTTGGAATTTGAATAACACTTGCATCACCTCGCATCTCTGGAATTGTATGTAAATTCCTGTAATGTGTTTATAATGAGAGGAAGTCATTCGAAAATAGCTTCTCACAGAGAAAAAAAACTTTGTATGCACATAATTAATTCTCGGCAAAAGTTTATTCACAAAACTTTTCCCGATATCCAATAATTTTCTCAATGAATAGAATCAAGTCCCATTCAACTCCCAACTTCTTTGGATAAAGCACTTCATTCTCTTTTCTACCCATCAACCGAATCGTTGGACTTCTGTTGTACAATCTGGGTCGAGCTGTTTATTTTCAAATTGAAAACACTTTTCTCCAATATCCCTCGTTTCTTTCGATACACGGAGACAGGTACAACTGTTCGGGTGGTTTAATGCGAGAGGCGCGTGCGTCTCTAGAAACGTGGGAAGACGATGAACTAAATCCGGGTATGGTGCCATTGCTATATCGCGAGGTATATCGGAGAAGAAGTGTCCATCGACGTTACCTTCTCCCCTTGTTGTGTTAATGTTTTGTTAATCCCATTAACCAATTTCAATATTACCGGAAAAAAAAAACGAAAAAAAAAATTCTTTATTTCTAATAAAGCAAAAAAAAAATCCAGTTAAAAATGATTTTCCACGTATGGTGAACTCATGAACTCGTTCATATTTTAAAAGTAAATGAGTTGCAAGATAAAATTCTTCCAGCCAGTGGTTATACCTTTCTCCATGTCTGCACGACATTTTCGGTTCGAACTGGTTCGGAGCCTCTTATATATATGAATTTAAAAGCCGTCCTACGCCGATGAGAACCTGTTCCACGCCAGAAACGTGTAACCAACGTCCTCCTCTTTGCATCGTGAAACACCGGAGAGATCCTTTTCCCACCTTCCCTCCCAAGTCGCTACACAAACCTCCACCTATCCTTCTTTCGTCCATTGTCGTAAGCAACAGGGGGTGATGAAGGAGATATACCCATGAGGAGGACAGTGGAAGAGGCGTGCGCGCGACTTCTCGCATATATATTTACACATATATACGTATATATATATATATATATATATTTAATTTTTTTTCTTATTTCTATTTATCCTTTTTTAACCTCCATCGAAGGGGATTTCGACTCGTTCCTCTCTTGTATTCTCGTTTGCCTCGTACGTAGACGGGACAAAGGCGTTTTCACGTGCACCTCCTCACTCGGTGTCGTCCACCAAATCCGTGTAATTGACCTCTTTGCAGGCGATAATGATGACAAAATTGTATTCAATTCATACGCAAATTTCCGCCATTGAAATTGGTGCTGTAAATCGGCACAGAACAATTGGTTTGGTGCTGAGAAAGAATTTTTGAGGAATATTTAACAACGAGTGAGTGTCGGTGAAAGTGGACATCACCGTTGTCCTTCCTCACATTGTAAAACTTGAAAACAAAGAGAGATAAAAGAAATTGAAAAACCCCAAGACTTATAAATCATCAAAACTATCGGCATTACAACTAACATTATAATAATTCTGCATTGATATAATTTTAAACAGTTGGTGGTATGAGCCGGCCATCGAAAACAGTGACCCAGGTGAAGAAGGTGGCACCACCGGCTGTTCCCGATGTATTCCGACACTCGGGTTCGTCCTTCGGTTCAGCAGGATATGCAAGTAGCGAAGACGGTGGTTTCCTGTCCAGCGGTGGTGGCGGGGGCGGACCTGGTGACGACGGTTCCTATGGAATGCCAGCGGGAAAGAGTCCAGGACCTATCTACACGCACCCGGGTTTTGCATTTCCACCAGTTGTCGGCAAATATGCCCACGCCGAGGATCAAGGTAAGACCGAAGGCGAAGATTCCCATGTCATTCAACCGATGTTGAAATAACTGGTCAGTGTACGATGGGAAGACCGTAAAAGGAACTCTTCTGTTGTTCTCCATTTTTCAGTGATGATTTATTGTTTCACTTCAGGCATTGATATGACACAAAGTCCGGGCAGAGACAGCCCAGGGAGTTCTGGCTCGGGATCCGGCTCGCGGCACTCAACGGCATCACTTGACTCAGGAAGAGCCTCGGGTTATCATCTTGGACCACGTGGACCTGGTGCCCTTGCGTCATCGCCCAGATGCTCCATCAGTTCGCTCGGCAGTCATCCAGACAGACCACCTGACCTTGACGTTGTGCATGCATGGCTAACTGAGTTACAGTTCGAGGAGTATTTTCCTCTATTCGCTTCGGCTGGATACGATCTAGCTACTATTACTCGGATGACCCCCGAAGACCTCACGGCAATAGGTAATTGAGTATCTGCACTTGTAAGATAAAGAGGGACGAACAGAACTTTCAGTCGAGTAAATTTCGCCTGTAAAAATAGTTAGACTAAACCTGTAACTCTACAACTCTCATGGATGACTTTTATTCAATTCCATTTTATTCAGTCCAAACTGTAAAATAATAAAAAATATCAATTGACCTTTATCGCACAATCATTTGCATCATTCGATGAGAGAAAAAATAATTTATTAACTTTTTATCGTGGTTCTCAAATGGAAAATCTTGATGACACAAATAACACAAGTCCTCCGCCGTTATCCGCCTCCACGAATTGAGCATAAAATCCTAGCAATTACATTAAATTCCCTCCCCCCTCCACCCTCTTCCAGTTCATCGGAATTTTTAGCCACACAAATTACTGAGTAAAATTACGCAAGGGATTTATAACTCCATACCAGCAATCAGATAAAATAACATTGTAATGTTAACGTTATTTTTATCATTTCACAAGGTATCAAAAAGCCAAATCACAGGAAACGACTTAAAGCGGAGATCGACAATCTTAATGTAGGTGATGGTTTGCCGGAGCATGTACCAGGCTCCCTGGAGGAGTGGCTGAGATTATTGCGTCTTGAGGAGTACCTTGGTGCACTGCATCAGCAGGGTATGAGATCGGTTGAGGATGTTACGACACTGACATGGGAGGACCTTGAGGACATTGGAATTGTTCGTTTGGGTCATCAGAAAAAACTTTTATTGGCAATAAAACGAGTTAAGGATATAAGATCGGGTAAGAGGGTTCAGCCACTGGATTTGGCGAGACTTCCACCCCATCCTGGACATACACAGGATGTCGTGATACAGAGGGGAGGGCCTGATCTTCCATCGCCCGATGAGGATTGTTCGTCGCCTGTACTTAGATCATTTCAAAGAGTTGGTAATGAATCGTCATCAGCATGGCGAAGTATGTATGCTGCATTGCCAGGTGGTATGGATTATTGTACAGTGAGCAGGGGTCCACGTGGTAAATCACTTGAGAGCCTGGAGGATGCGCCTCTTGGATATCCACCATCGCCAGCTCCTGTCCAACACATTGACCCAATTGGATGGCGTCCGAGGTGTTTTGAGGACGGCGACGTGACACCCACGAATGAGGTCTCATCCATGATTGAGGCTGGCGGTGGTACACTTCCACGACCAAGACACTGTCTTGTCAGGCCACGGCCTGTCGCCAAGGTAAAATACAATTAAGTTAAATTAAATTCTTGGGGAGAGAGTACGGACGAAAAAATCGTATAGAGATGTTCTCTTGGGCCTAGTTATAGGGTCTTTCACAAATGGAATCGTATCGTGTCGCGATTTTTTTTAATATTTGGATATTATAATGGTTATTTTGTTATACGCATTTATGAGATC
Source organism: Psyttalia concolor (assembly GCA_030522845.1). NCBI lineage: Eukaryota > Metazoa > Arthropoda > Insecta > Hymenoptera > Braconidae > Psyttalia > Psyttalia concolor. The sequence continues at coordinate 27,607 of JAPYZM010001178.1, forward strand.
ACTGAGTGAATCTTGACGGTGAGCGTAGTAATGTCATAGCGATATTTATTTATAATTCTCTTTTAGCAGAAGCTCAGACTTCGCTGCTAGTCTAATCGTCGACACAGCGAAATTTTAATAAATCTTAATTTTCTCGTTCACAAAAACGGACTCAATATTTTTGGGAGCATACGGCAGTATTGGCGTTCTGTTTAGGGTATGAGAGTGCCACAGGTGGGAGTAAAATTCTCTCAATGCTGAGTTATGACGGTGAATATAACTTGAGATCGCCTACGTCGGGCAAGTCGGCTGACGATTTGTTAAAGTTTCCGGGGACTGCGCGCAAGCGCGGCACTCAGTATCAGGAAATTGTAACCCCATAACATGGCTGTGATGGATTAGTATGTTTATTATGCCAGTTTGACACGCATAGCTAAAACTCTCAGTATCAGACATCTAGTCAGCTGATCTTGAGGATAAAAACGTCATTTGAAAGAACAAATTCAGCTGTTCCATCGAGGCTTCTTTGAAGATCATTCTTCGTCAAAGTTTAGCAATGACAGCAGTGGATCACCAACCGAAAAAATTACATTGAATCTATTGAATTGACTACAGAATCTCTCTATAAGAACATCTCATAGAACATCGCTGTACGGTTTTTTATAGTGTTTATATATTAATGGTATTAAGATAATGAAGGCAATCGTCTTTAGTTGTATAATTCGAATGAGCTGTTGTAAAACTGAAATTCCTAGATTTATGAGCCAGTGAGTTATTTAAGAGTTGTTCAGCTCCATTAGCAAATATCCTCGAGTAATCATTCTTCTAGGTATTTAACAGTCATTAAATCTATCAGGAAGTTTGCTATTGAAAATTTATTTGAGATATTAACAAGGGAGAAAGGAAAATGTAATTGAATCCATTAGCGTTTTACAACCCATTAATAGAGTGGCTTTAAGTATTGTTTATTTGAGTATTATAGGAATTAGTATTGTGAGCTGCACTCAGTGTATATTATAATAAAAATCAGTTTTTGGAACAGGTTACTGCAACCCAGGGACAATTTAAATCGCTGCCCAGGGATTTTGATAATAAGTATCAATTGACCTATGGTTTGGAGAGTAGTCCACATCTTCCAAAACGACGTCCACCATCGCCTCCAAGAAGACAGAGTTCCAGGGATTTGGGTAATGTTGTTGGTGGTAATAGTGATGTTGTTATCGACTGTAGTGGACCAGTTCCGACAGCCTGTGATGAACATCATATTCATCATCATTCACTTCATCATCCACCACCACCAGCTCCTGCACCATCAGCTGCACCATCTACACCACAATTTCACAGACCCGCCTCGTCCATGTCACGTTCTTGGGGCAGTGTCAGTGCCAATGTTAATGAGGAACACGAACTTATTGCCACTCTGGCTTTACAACATCGTAATGGATCTGACGCCAGTTTCAAGGTGATTAAGTGATTTTTTTTCGCTCGTTAAAAATGCATCACATTATAGTGAATAGTTCAATTTGGGTGGCACGACAGACCTTGTCTAGGCAAGTAAATGTTTCTTTACACTCGCGATATATGATAAGGTTGAATTCAAATTGCCATTACTCCATTGGTGTTTCACATTTATTTCTAATATTGTCACATACTACAAAGGAACCGATCAATGGGAATACTGAAAATTGAGCTATTCCAAGATTGTATTTGGACTTGAATTGTATTTGTAGTATTGCGGAGCAAGAAATATGAGTAGTATTAATTAAATTGAAAGAGGAGAAATCCATAACTAGTTTGGAGTGAAATATCTATTACACTGCATTGGAATATCATTGACTTTCAATCGCATGGACATGGAATGGAAATAGATCACATTTCCCTTTACGTAGTCGTGGATCCCACCAATATTGGTCTATTTTTGTGTTTCATTAGGTCAATTATTCGTGAAACTTCTCGTGTTTACCTGGCCATTCCTTTCTTTTTTTCAGTTATTATGAGCATTAGACTTTCACTGTTAAACATTTTCGATTGAAATTCTGGCGCACCTCTTAGGATTATATCGTAGTCTTACCGAAATTTCAAGACATTTTCTTAATAATCAGAAACCAGGAAAATTGAGGGAAGTATTTCCTTAAATTTTCGATAAATTCTCAATTCAGTGTAATATGGCGTTGAGTGCATGTACGGATACGTAAAAGGATTGTCATTTTTCTTCTTCTCAAGAATTGGAAATTCTTTAAATTGGAAATTCTTTGAATTCTTTGAATTCTTTCTTTGAAAGAATTGGAAACATTGAGGTAAAGAGCATTTAGTATATCAAGTTCATGGAAGAAAAATCAATATTTTTCTTTTATTCTTTCAGTCAAGTTCAAGCACAGAGTCGGATTCCTTGCCATTCGCGAATGAAAACGCCGGGACGATAAAGCAACGTGCAGCAAGAGTACAGGAATACGGCAATAACTCTCCAAACCTCAGTGGGCATATGCTATCCCATCAGCATCGTCCACAAAGTGGTAATGAGCCTGCAGACGTACTAAATGACATTGGCAACATGCTTGCCAATCTAACAGACGAATTAGACGCAATGTTAGAAGAAGAGAAGCGTCAAGGCCTGAATCCATAATTGTCACTGCCTGTCCTGCATTGTACTTTGCGTTGCCATAAAACAATGAATCAATAAAGAGCAAGAGTGTAGTGATGGATAATATGAATGAACGAGAATGAGAAAACCTAATAACAATGATAGAATTTGTATTTCCTAGTTAGATGAAACTGCGATAAGTCAACAAGTCCAAATTGCAGCTATTATGTAGGAACAGTTAATATGGCCAGAATGAGTGAGTCGATTAGTGACGAGAAATAATCACAAGTGAAATTAATGAAAAAATAATGTTCAGCATTCAGTGATGACAGCTTCCAGTCTTACTCTATTCTTCCTGTAAGATAGTGGTGTTTTATTTTATTTTCTTATATAATATATCTCAGTCATTTTATGGACACATGGAAATTATTCGTATGAATTTTCCGCCAACTTAAAACCATTTAAATAAATTTTTTGTATTATAATTCGCTTTGAGAGTTTTCGTTTTTTATTGATATTCTATAATTGCCACAAAGTAAATATGAGAATTCAACATTAAAAAATTAACTGAATTACTGTTTTCATTGCGTGATTGATGCCCGCTAGATCCTCTGACAACAGTTTCACTTTATGTTTCTCGATAGGTAACGAAAGAAAGTGTTTCTAGGGCTCATCTTTCTTTCATTATAGCTATAAAGAAGTTTATATGTTTATATTGAGCCGTTGGGAAAGCGCACGTGCGGCTTGTGATGTTTCCCCTCTTCCTTGAACTGAGCTTATTTTTCTTGACAGCACTGGTAGACAGAATTATTACTATTATCATTTTTTTGGATTATAATACTCTCAGACATTCCACTTGGGACCCATTTTTTGTACCTCCATACCCTGTCCTTCTTGGTAACAAAGAGAAAATTACGCAAGTGCATAGTACAGATGAGACTTCATTTGTTTGGTTGTTGTTTCTGTGAAGAAAAAGAATTAAATTATAAGAATGAAGAGTGTCCTTGGAGTCTCGAGTGACTCAAGATCTTCCCATGAATCGATTGTGTAAAAAAAAATAACAAAAAAGCAAGATAAATATGTAATTACGTAAAAGGCTGAACTTTGTTGAATTGAATCATGAATGATATACTGCGGTAAAGCATAATTATCTGAATACCAATTGACGTTTTTTTTACATTTATGATATACTAATTAACAAAACGTAGACAAAAAATGCTATACGTTAAATAACGATTGTAGCATACAGGGTGCCCGGGAGCTTCTGATAATTTTTTTTTCTAGTTTTATTTGAAAGAATGACAGAAATCATGAATAAATTTGAAAGGAGAGTATACATAAGAGTTTTCCAATTTTCTAAAAATGCATTTTGTACAGTTGTTTGCATCATAATTGAAAATTAGATTGGCGTAGGGTGCATTAACTCAAATACGAGAAGTATAGCGTCATCACTCCTCTGGCGTTCCAGTATGCTGAGACAAAAAAAAATCGACGATATTCGATAACAATGAAATTCTAGATTTAACAAAAGTCAATCCATTGTTGGATGAAGCTATGCTCCCGCCCATTGGTGGTGCAAGGCCAAGAATGAAACACGATAAACCGCTACTTAAGATTAACTTAATGGTTTTAAGATTAATCTACTGAAGAAAATGAGGGGGAAAAAATTTTGGAGAAAAAAAAAACATTAAGAACGATCCGGTATTACTCGGGTCGAAGACTTGTCTTGTTAACTATTGTAGGGATATAGTTATATAGAAAATACCATGGATGAGCAGTGAATTTCGGGGCTTGTCGGAAGTTTAAGTTCCAAAAGAAAAAAGATCAAAGAGACTTATTCATTAGTAGAAAAAGTGAAAGAAGGTATAACGGTCAAAAACGTAAAAGCCCTTATTTCCGCTTTCAATTTTCTCATACCTCGCACAGATTTAACAATAAAAGTAAAACTTACGCATCAGTATTGCCGTTAGAATGGAGGGAATTACTGATAATCTCTGCAATCAGTGCTCCTGCATGGTGTATAAAATATTATATATCTATATATGTGTATATATATTGATATGTATTTCTATACATGTACCCCGTATATGTCCGTATATATATACATATATAACAGAATGAAAAAAGTAAAGAAACATAAAGTAATTAATTATAGTTTTTGTACAGAAAGTACACGCCCGCTGGTTCTAAAAATTGTATTGCCCTCCGACCACCTCCCCACCACCCTCTTCCTGTCCCTTCCTCTCCCCCTCCCTGATAATGAAGTTGATTTTACAACGCATTATATTACTTGGTTAAAATATTATAGAAACGATTGAAATAAAGCCCATTGAAATAAAATACAACTTAATTTTCCCTTAATTCCCATTCTCCTGTTGTCAATTCCTATTGAAAAAGAAAGGATTTTTAAAAGCTGCACGAAAGGTAATAAGATAGATGTGTACAATGATATTTGAAATACGATCGCTGAAAATGAGGAATGCTAGGCAAAAATCTCGTCACAACTGGTGAGCATCAGTTGTGAGGAGATTTTCTCCTGGCCACTTGCTCCAAGTTTTCGTCTGGAAGCTGGATGAAATATATAGCATACAAGCCCAAAAGTGGTTGAAGTGAGGTATTCCCTTGAAAATAGTGTAACAGAGCTTGAAAACGTCCGGTGTAAAGTTTCCTCTCTCCCCGGTATCTCTTAGGATACGCCAGTATAGGGGGACTACCTACACTAAGTGTGCCTCATTCACATGCATTGGCGTAGTACATAAAGGGCCATGAGAGGGAGGGGGAGTGCGTCAGTTGAGTTGGAGACCCAATAGTGGGGATGCAAGTGGTGTGGAAGGGAAAATCTCTTGATGGCAGACTGCAAGGAGAAATAGTACAGTTTAACTGAGGAAAACGTAGTCCTCAGTTTTATTCCCCCCCAGTTTTCTCCAACTCTACTAAATCCCTTGCCTACCACCTCTGACATTCATGACTACATCTCCTCAGTTTGAGTTTAAACGCTGAACGTTGATGTGGCGTCCATCCTGGTTGCATTAGAGTCGATGCTGAGTACAAAAGATTTAAAGCATCTAAGATACACAAAGGAAGAAAATAGTGGGAAGTGAGAGGTGGTCTGAGTAGGGCGGCGGGACTGACTCATTGGCGTAGCGATAGTAGTGGAGATTGGTGTCTGAGTGAGCTGAAGAGTATTTTTCTACTTCTCTACCACTGGTGGGCCTCTACCCTCGATCCGCATTGCCGCACGGTGGGAGAGAAACTAGTGTCTACTTGTCTACGGAGGCACTGGCATTTGTGTGTAGAGAGGCCGGAAAATACAGAGCATTGCGCGCCGTCGCAGGTTTGTACACTAAAGTTTTTGGTAGAGCGCGTGCTCCGGGGACCGCTGTTATACTACTACTTGTGTGTCTCGTGTCGTGTCCAGTGGATTTGCAGAGCGCGGGGTTTTACCGTGTAAAAAATCACCGCGAGAGGAGCACCAGTGGGCAAAATGGTGATAGCATAATCCACCTGTTAAACCTGCAATTTGATTGTTTCTGTGGAATTTAACTATTTAAATAAGGAAGACTGATGCATGTGTATTCTCTCGACATTTGTCTTCAGTGCTTTGTGTTGTTTGTGAAATGAAAGGTGTGTGATTTTGCAATAGTCATTTGTGGATTTTTCAATGGAATGAGTCGTTTAGTTTTTAGGCTAAAGCCCTTGGAAAGCCAGAAGTTTTAACACTCTAACATGAAGTCAACTGTTTTGTTTTTCACTTGTTTTCTTTGATTTTTGTTCTAAGGAAAACGATGATAAAAAGAGAAAGGTACGGATGATCCTCTCACGAGTTCTCTAGAATGGGATCAAGTGAAGGAGGATGGAAAATACACAGAAACTACTTCTCTGGCTCCCGTGAGTCGATATTATTCGCTAAAGTGTGCCGATCGGTCGGAGTGTCAGGAGAGAAGGCACGCGCGTGGCCAATTTCGGTGTTGTTATAAGTATTATTGTACCTATGGGAAGGACTCCACCGTGAATGCCATTATTCTGCAACGGGTCGAGGTCAGGTGAAGTACGACAATGAGGTGACGGGCAAAGGGAGAGAGATTAAAGATGTTCAATGGACTGGGATTAATGCAGAGCGTCATTAAAGAGAAAATGCACAATTGGTTGACGACAACAGACTTTCCTCGTACTATTCAATTCATTTACGCCGACTTTTATCAAACCTCCCCCGACAATTTCCACGCGGAACACTTATTCGAAAACACTTCACCTTTTAACAAAACCGTAATTACGGATAAATCGTAGAAACGAGGCAACAATTGCCGCGTGGGATAATTCAGTGTTGAGCATAAATTGTAGGATTGTCCTTTTTTTTTCTTCATTCGCTCAAGAAAGGAAAAAAAACTCGGTCGTTTGAGTTGAGCGGTATATGGGAGTACGAGTGTGAGGTTTTGTACGACAAGAGAGAAGGTTGCCGTGGATTGTACCGTTTATCAAAACGGTCAGCCACAAACGCGCTAACTTAAAGGGGGATAATCTTTGATGTATAAATGCTTCTGTTACCGTTGTAGAGGCTTAAAAGCACCATGTGGCAGACAGAAGGTTTTTCAATGATTACAGGTATTATGTTGTTAATGTTTTAATTCACATCTAGAGTGTCTCGATGATCATCGTGTAATAAGAACAGAGGGGAGAGGAGTCCTTGCGGGACAAAAGCGTAGAAATGCGAATGATTGTGGTGGGAGGGTAGAAAGGGCCGACACGAGGAGCATTTAAAACGCGTGCCACTGTGTGGAATGTAATTCGTACGAAGGGACTATCGATCGAGGCACCATACAAAGTTTAATTACATTTGGGGAATAAATTAAATGGACATTCTGATGAATAATTTGGGAGTGTACATTTCTAATGGTGTCATTGATATTGTTGTCATCTGTGATAAAATAAACATGATAGGATTGTTATAGTCGAGCGAATGTTAAAACGTGCACTTTTCATTTTCAGACCGGGCATACGTGACCGGTTAACCAGAGCTGAAACGGTGCTTTCATCAGCGGGGGAAGAAAGAAAGAGAGAGAAAGGTGGTGAAGGATCACCGAGAGAATAGGGAAGGAGGTGGTATCGGCGTCTCAAGTTGAGAGAGATAGAAAAATTGTGCAGAGAAGATACACGAGGTCGTTGGTTTGCCAGGAGTGCAAGATAAAAAGCCCAACGAAGAATAATTTAGGCTTAAATACTGAAAAAAGACGAGTGAAAAGTCAAGGAACTGTTGCGCCAAGAAGTTAATGGAAACAGCGACTCAAGTTGGGAAGGTATTCAGAAAAAAAGAAATCACGAAACGCTCGAGTAAATTTTCACGGGAGACTGGTGACAGTAGATGAGGAAACGAATGAAGGAGAACCCAAGTCTTCCTGACAAAAAAAAAATGGAAAATGACAATTTTATTATGAAATATAAGCGAAACATTATACAAAATTCCATTTGTATAGTGAATTGAGGGAACAAAGGTGTGCAGGTTCGTGCGAGTGAAAGAGAAACGGATTAAACCACGTATAACATTGAGGGAGCGGTGTAAAAAAACGTAGATAAAGAATAAAAGGGGTATTATAAATGAATGCCTGAGTGCGATAGAGACGGGGGATAAAGAAGAGACGTGAGTAAAAGGAGAAAAAAATTGTCAAGGTTTCTAGCTGTACAGGGATAAAGAGAAGGAAGACGACTAAGGTGAAGACACATCGTAGGCACATTACAGTAAAGAGGATACAGAGGCATATGTACAGGAGTATAAGAAGGAAAAAACGTATAAGCGAGTGAAGACGACGAAGGTGGAGGGAGGAAAGGAGCCCAGAGAGAAGTGAAAAGGGACAAAGAGGGAGAACCGTTGCTGTGGAGATCGATGTTCAGGGGCGTACAATGGCCGGGGCGCTGTCCGAGAACGCGCCGAGACCGGTGAGTGTGGTGACCGTTGATGTTGGTGGTGTAGCGACCGTTGAAACACCATCGGTACCAACAGCCGAAATATCTCAGGACACAAGGTGTCAGAATGTTCGCGAAAGCTGCGAAACAACTCGATGTTTTACCTCAACAGAGGCACAAACGGAGAATAGCCCGAGGGTTATTGAGGACGAGCTCAGGGAGGCGAGAAGAAGAGAGAGAAGGGTTCGACGGCAACACCGGAGGCCCATGAGAAGTTGCTCGATGCCACCGAGTTATCCTGGCGGACCCGGTTGTGTTAATACGACGAATGCTATCGGGACTATGCCTCTGGTACAACCAGTGGGGGGTTTCCTTCATCCACCACCACCACATCTTGGCCTGAGGGGTCTCAGCCTCGGACTGCCATTTCCAGTGCCCGCAAGTGTTTCTGCATTCGGCAGGTTAGCACTTTTAACTCTGTAACTGACATCTAATTGATATTTTTTTTGCTGCTTTCAATTTTTTTCCTCTTCCTAAATTGTGTTTCGGTTTCAATACTTTAATGGGATGGATGTGAATAATTGATATCTAATCTCCACTGAATTTCAATGTTCCGCCTGACATTTCAATGGTTTTGTGAGTCTTTGAAGAGAGAGATTCATTCTGGCAATTGAATTATCGAAACAGTCATATCTGAGTTTCTTTGTTCAGTTATTTCGCTGCATATTTTTCACTCTTTTGTATTATCGTACACGCGAGATTAGCTTTCGAGACTCTTGGTAGCTTCTATCATCAGTTACGGTTCGGTAAGAATTGAATTTCGAGTATCTAGGCATGATTTTAAGCTTCGACGAATTGGAATGACTTGTCAAAATTAACCCAGTACAGAGGCTATTGTGTTTATTTCTTTCATTAGAGATAATTCAATGGACGAACCAATTGACAGCCTTGACTCAAGGCTTTCGCTACACGTGGCTCTATTCGTTTCTTTCATATTTTCTGGTTTACCATTTTTTTGTGCCCTTTGAGATTGTAAATACCGCGTGCCAGGTGCTCGATGAATATTCCATTTCCTGTGACGTGCAAAGTGGCGCACCTTAGTAACACGCAGTGCCCCAAGTAACCAAGAGCAATGTATTCAAGGGAACTCTAAGTCCTCTTCTATATGAGAAAATTCCATAAGCGGAAACGATGAATCGTGGAATTTCACGACCGAAGAGTGAGTCCCCGAGTGGAAATTACTTTGGGTCCCACCCACAGTGCGATCAGAAATTTATTCAATTTTTGTAAGATTTGACTAATCAGGTAATTTCTGATGAAAACCGGAAGTTTTGATTCAGTAAATCGACATTTGAGAACTGCAGGCAAGTTCAGACGAAGTTCTGATCCAACTGATCCGAAAAATTGATTGGCAACTGAATATGAAAATTATATGATTCGTATTCGGTCCGTAAGATCTTAATTTAAGCAAACCTTTTTTGAAAATCGAATCTTCAATATTCCTTTTCCGTACTGCTCTTCACTTTTCTTCGTCCGGGAATTGGTACGGGCCCTTGTCCGAACTCGAAAAAGTGAAAATCACTACGGAAAAATATCGTTCCTCGGCTTGCCAAAATCCACGCGAGTAAAAAACCCCATACCGACAGGCCGGAAATATACTATTTTTATTCATTCAAAGTGCTGTAATCAAATATGGAGGGAGGAGTGCATTACCACTGAAAAAAACCTTATCAGTTTTGTCCGGGAGTGGATGTTACCATAAATATATGTAACATTCATGAAAATTATGTTTAGTGCAAGATATTTGTCAAAGAAATGGACATATTTTTAATTAAATGAATAGTTTTAAAATATACCTCACAATCGGTGGGATTATAAATAATTGGGAAGTTACTGAATATTCAGATACAGAGCATATACATATACAAAATAGAGTTAATTTCCTATTAATACCGGGATAGCCCACTATCGAGTAGTACTAAAGGAATCGATAAAACTGATAAGGTTTTTTCAGTGGTAATTGGGATAGGGAGTCATTAAAAGACACGTCCAATACAAAATCACTAGATGAATACTCTGATTGTGTCTATCTTAAAAATCGTGCACAGGTCTGATCAGCTCATGACTTCCATCTTACCAATATTTTCACTCTGATCAGAGACAATGAACTCGACTGAGAGATACCGATAATTTTTAATTAGAGTCGTGTACTGGTGTAGAGGAAAAAGGGATTTTCCTTCCGCTTCAGTAAATTAATCCCGACACAGTAAGAAAACGAGGAAACAAAATCTGAGAAAAGAAATAGAGGAAGTTCACGCGTGCCGCCGGAGACACGAATTTTCCGGTTTAATTGAAATTTATATATCATTTTCACGCTCCTGGTCTCCTTTTTTTACCTCCTACCGCAGCTTTAACGAGGTATACCCTGCGTTACGACACATGAGCCATGAGGATAGAGACGGTAGGCTCTTTGAGGCTCTTGGAGAATACAAAAGATTCAGAAACTGAGTGAAATTCTAGGTGACGGATAATTGCGGAATACTCGAGCCGAGTGATACAAAATTTTGCACACACTACGTATATTCCCACAGATGTCACTGGATTAGTTAAGCTTATATACATATATATATATATATACATATACAAGACTTATTCTGGTTAATGAGTAAAGAGTGCTCTGCTTGATGATTTCCTGTACCTTTTACTCGACTGACGCTTTGGTAACATGCGATAACTCAAAGAATTAATTTACTCCGTCTATCTCAAAGAGATTACATTCGCCATAGACCAATGAACAAACCTCTCTGCACCTACCGCATTCCAGTTTTGTTAACGAAAATCCCACTTGATTCCGCGTACTGGTTCGGATTTTCGGGGTCGGGAGAGATGAGGGAGGGGTCGAGGGTACTAAAATAGCAGGCACGAAATCTATATATTCACGCTCGGGTGAATCAAGCATACCGAGGGGTTGCTTTTATATTCTTGCATACAGTGTGGGCTTTATTTTTCGTGAATCATTCCTGTATATTTCCTTTTCACCCCTCCGGTACCTCGGCCAATGGCCCTGGATCGATGCACTACACATGTGCTTGTTAGAAAAAGATAAATTATAGATGTATTCACTCGGAAAGAAAATAACTGCATATTACAAAGTAAATTTTCCAATGGAGAATATTGCATAAATACACTGTTGGATAATTAATTAATTGGGAATATTTAATAAAATGAAAATATTCAGGCCCATGTGACAAAAATTGTGGAAAATTTGGAGAATTCAAGTATCAATTTTATTCCATTTTCAATGCACTGAAAATTCAGTCGCAGAGGCTGGTTAATTTTGACAATGAGCTTGATAATTCAGTATGTGGCTGACATTTCAATGATAATCAAACACGAAGAATTTAATTAATTTCAAATTAATTCAATAGACACAGAATAAGTTACAGGCAAGGAATCAGCGCCTCTTGGTACAAGGTAGTGGAGTATTTATTGAACTATCAATTTTCAATTCGATGTGAAAGATTTGCAACTTTAAAGCAATCGGTAATCACATTTTGGGAATGTTTGGAGATTTTATGTGTATAGCTTCCGCATTTATTTAATACGGAAATCCTTGACTCCATATTTGTAGAGTCGAAGGATTTAGTTTTGTGGTATTTTACTTTGTTTCAATTTCTCGTCGCCGATCAGTCACATTCAGTCAAATTTGTGTCTTGAGCCATTTACTTTCAACGGAAATATTTACGGTATAGGCGTGAAATATTTTGCGTTGTGATTTCAGGCATTTACTTCTCGCAGTACATATAATATGTATATACATGGGTTGCACTCGTTTCACTTCTGAGTCTCGAGATATAGGAGAGGAAAATCAATTAGTGCAATGGTCCGTTTGATTGTTATGAGAAATCGACGGGAGGGCTTACCTGACAATTTAAACATTCACTTATGTCGACTGGTTGGGGAATCTCTAGTACCATTCAATGGGGCATCTCACCCTGCATCGACCCTTTGTCAATCAACTAGACGATTGGGTCGTTAAATGTGGATAGTTTCCCAGCTGGATAAGGGAAGGGGAAGCCAATGCACACAGTCTGTTTTCGGACGTTTGGAAAATCAATAATTTATTAGAACGCTCCACCAACTGCCGCCCATTACAATCCACCTCCGTAACTCCCTCACTCGTATCAATATTAGACCCAACGAAAAAACTTGAAAAATAGTTCAATAGAAAAACGATAATTGACCTCTCACTGTTTTTTTAAATCCCGCTTGTTCTTCACGATATAAAAACTTGGTCGAATGACTGTGGGGATTCATTCGAAAAACAATAATTGCCTTTCATCCTTGATACCTTCTTGTTAACTAGGACAACTAGACAATTTGGATTTGGTTTGTGTGTAATTGAAGGTGAGTCCGAAATTAAAAATTTAGGTCAGTTGCGCACCGCGGTATTCGTGGGATCGTCGGTCCGTTGATTACAGGCGGGAGACGATTTCTAATAGAAAAAGGTCCACTGTGTATTTTCTGACGAATGTAGTTTTTGTAATGACATTTGTTACATTGTTTTTTGGCCGTGTGATGAGTGTAATTTTGAGCTACTCATGCTACGTTCAGCCTGTACTGATCAGCAACGAACAGCCGTTTCACTTAATTTTCAATAGGATGAACAGTTCGACATTCCCTAAACGTAACATCACTGCTAAAAATTATTGTGACAGGAGATATGGTTTTTCCATTGTCTCGATGCATTTCCCCAGGTCTCTGGGACATTGTGAACTGCCCAAGGCAATTATGGAAAAATAATGGTTTATCATTAAGTGATTGTCTTACATAATTACTTCATCTAGGGTCTTTAGATTCTGGTATTCTTATTTAAACTTCGTTAACAGATGAGAGGCCCGACTGATGAGTGGTTATCATGAGTTCATGTCCTGAGATATCGATTAGCGCGAATGTGAATATATTGTTAGTAATATCTGATTTTGAATGTTCTTATGGTTGGTATGGTGCAGAGAAATTCAATACCAATACTATACTTTAATTCAATTTAACATAAATTTTTTCATTATAACTTTTTTTGGTTAATACTTATTTCTTTGAATTATTCAGGTGATGTTTAGTCTGTTTGAAAATAAAAACAGTGAGGCGATCCTGAATCCTCAGTTTTGAAAAATAGAATCTTCACTTTTCAATTTTTAACAAAATACTAAACTCGCTTGGAACATTAAAAATCAAGCCTCGAGCCAACTTTCAGCCGATTGAGGAGACATAGCTGATGTCTTACTGATCTTTTTATGAAATTCTTCAAATACAATAAGTACTGAGTTTTTTTCAAATAATTATATTGCATGCAACTTCATAAAATCATAACATTTCCACATGTTATTTTCGAGTTTATGGCAATAAAGTTCCTTTCGCATAATGATTTTCTAAAAAATCAGAAGAACATGTTAAGGCAGTTTGGCATTTAATTTTTTCCCTCTTGATTTTTCAATGTTTCGATCTGCTCAGTGAGATAGACAACAAAACTCGTACACGGAAATAAAACTTGTGCCATGGGAGAGCACTGCACTGCACTTTCTATTCCCCTCGTCATTATACCCACGAGCGCGTTTTTGCTTGAATCTGGCAAAATTTCTCTGAAATATTGGTTTACCACTGGTACATGAATCGAGCAAATCGAGATGAGGCGCAACAGAAGGGTAAAAATATGGACTAACATGGGGTGGAGGGAATAGAGAGGGAATTAAATTGCCAGTTTCTGTTTCTATCGGTTAGAGGTTTCACGATGGGGCTAATATAACTGAGTTGGTGAGCGTTAGAAGCGATGAAGTTTTGACGAAAGAAAGAAGATAAAAGAAATAAAGTGTGTGTCAGTGGGTCACTCTTCTATACGATTTTCTTGTTACAGAGACGCAGTGCCGAAGCAGTGTTGTGGCTTGGGCTCACCACCAGTACGCTGGTCAATCCTCGGTGTTGGCATTGTCGGGCTAGTTTGTGCAGCTGCTGGAGCTCTACTTGGTGCCCTCAGGGCAACTGGTCGTGACCATATTGCCGTGTCGCTTCTCATGATTGGTAATAAACTCTACTTCTCTCATTTTTTTTCCTCCACTTTGAATCTCCGCTACGACTGTGTTCCTGGTACAATTGATGGGATTAAGTTGACAGGACTCGTTATATCCTCGCTCTTAATGACAGAACAAAATTGAACAGAGGCAATGTTGAAATCACCGCGTAATTACATTAGCAAAGCCATTCACAAACAGCTGCATTTGATAATTGCATTATTATTATTACATACGGTATCAATTGTTTGCAAAGTAGATTGAGAAACACTACACCTGTATGATCACCTCCCACCGTTAAATTCAATCCTGCAATTAAACTCATAACGTTCATGAAGCCATCAATTACAATTGTCAGCTGGTAAAGAAAAAAATTATAACGTTGTTTAGATTATGTAGAAGGCAAATGATAAAATCTAATTCTAGAAACTTCGTAAGACCTAATCAATTTCTAGGATTGCCCTCCCGGGATATTCAATTGCGATTTACTACGTCTCTGCTTTTCGCGATTGGAAATATTTTTCCCTTTCATTGCCATCATTTCACGGAAATCTTATTCGCCGGCAATTGCTCACTTCTCTTCGTACATTGCCTGTCATCTCTCATGATTTATACTCGCCGAGCTTTAAAATTGATGCAACCGAGTTTGATAACACCTAGGGACCATAGCAATTACTGAACCACTTCGGAAACACATCGTAAATCTATTTTCAATGCATAGGTCGGTATGGATTAATGGTGAAAAACTGAATCTCTCCCAATATCAACATCCTCCTATCCTCTCCGTGACCTACTTATCGACTTTTTTTTCACAGAAGTAAACATTGACGAGTGCTTGCTTTTTCGGGCGAGTGCATTGCATTTAGCATTCTATTCACAGCGAAATCCTCAGTAACGTTTCTCCACACAGATCTAGGGGACCTCGTAATACATGACCATACGTGACCTAAACAAATACACCAGTACACTATGTCCAAAGTGTAAACCCAGCCAACTACCTTGTGGTATTATTAATGTAGTTGGACAACCGGGGGAAGTCAGTGCATTGCGTAAATAAGAAGAAAAAATATTTTCAAACATTGTAAAAACACAGAGTCATCAAGGCGTAATTCGAGCACGTATAGAGACGATGTTCCAACCTTGCTACGATAAATTACAGATGCAAATTTTCCACGTCCAAGAACGTGGGAGCGTGACGCTATACAAGCCAGACACCTTGAACAAATTGTCATATTTTTGTCCCATAAAACTTGGGCGGAGAATATATTCATACATATGGAGATACTGCTAGGCGCGTTTGCCACTATCAATCGTAACTGGTAATTAAACGTGTTAATAACATACTCTGGTTTACTATCAGATATAATCCGATTGTGTTGGTTAAAATATGTGGGCTACAATGCGGGCATGTGCGGCCCTGGTTCCCTGGTCGAGAGATATCGGGCCTATCGAGTTCACTTTCTAACTGCCTCTCATGGGAGAATTCAATTGTTATTTAGGGACAGCGAGGCTTATTAATTATTTTTAAGTGGATATTCGCCGATGAATTGGGAGGGGGGCCGCGGGAAAGTTGATTGGCCACGGTCGTTTTAAAGGTAGTTAACGAATGACAATTCTTTGGAAAGTTCTATGGTCACAAAAAAATTAAATGGTTGAAATTACCTCTTGAATTTATGCGGAAACGATCGATGCGTAGAGGCCTAATTAATAATATTCACTTTACAGTGAATTTAAGGTATTGGCTCTCTTGACAAAAAGTCATCGTAAAACTTTTTGCTATTTGGTTTAAAGAGTTGTAATAAGTTGTAAGATTTGTTAGCTTCGGAATGGTGCGAATTCTCAGGTAACTGTTTGGTTTTTATTGTATTTTTCATCGTTTCAACGAATAATTAGCTGATAAGCGTAGAGCTACTTTGAGTGATCGAAGGTCGTTTTTCTCTGAAGCAAACAAATATATTGTGGTCACTCAAATTTTAGGAATCTCGCAGTCGATAATTTACTATTTGAATTCGGACTTTTACGATTTGTTTCCATATTTCTCGCCACCCCCTGTAGGGCGGGCGTCGAGGGATGAGGCAAAATCTTATTTGAGAGAAAAACATGCCCAGATACAATCGTCTTTTTGACGCAACTGCCGTCCAGCAGTGAAACTGTGAGATTAAAACGCTACAAATTTGGGGTTTCAATCCGAATTATTGGCACACGAGTCTAGCACTCCAATCGTATGGCAACTGCCGTCGATAATTGCAATTGTTAAGGATTGTAGGAAATTTTACGTACCTGTCTCGTAATTTTTATCGAAAATCGGGCACCTTTTCCAGGGACGTTGTTGATTTCTATCTGAAATGCCTCAAACAATTTTCCCCGTAATTAAAGTGCTTTTTCTTTGTGTATTCGATTTGTTTACTGTAATTTTCCTTAACTGTCAATGGACTCATATTTAGGGTGGTTTCATTGACGATTCTTGTAATCACCAAAACTCGCTTTTCTCGTAATTC
>JAPYZM010001179.1:0-54883 GCA_030522845.1 Psyttalia concolor
GAACGAGGCTGATTTTCCTCGAGTATTCCATCCTCCTTTTTCCATTCTACTTTTTTTTTTGCCCTTCATTCTGTTAACGAACGAACAGTTTTTCTATCCTCAACTCCACCATTCACTCACTCATCCCCCTCCGCCCCCACACCCTCGCGTCTTTATTCTGCTCCGCGATTAATAGATTTTTTTTCTCCCCATCTCCTTCTTTATTCGTATTTTTCTTCTCCCACGCGTTATCCTCTACGTGTGATTTTTTTCACCTGTTCTGCCTCTGATTCGCTTAGCCCCCATCGACCTGGGGCTGTTTGGTGCCTCCACCAGCAACCACCACCCCTACAACTTTTGTCCCTTTCGACAATCAAAAGCCGATATCGCTGTGTAGTGAAACCGATGGCCCCTCGTTCCCTATAACTGCTCACTTTTTTTTTTATCTCTATTTCCCCCTTCTTTTTTACGTACAAACAGAAGTGAATTGTTCATTGTACCGTCAGCGAGACTTTTGTTTAAATGTGTTTTTTATTTATTTTTTTTTTGACTGAAAAAATTGAAGAGTCCAGGATTGGGGGACAATAAACCGAATTCGAAAGCCACTGGAAAGGCTTCCGAGGATTTTTTTATTCAAAATTAAACAGAAGTGAATGGACTCAAATTTCTTTACCAAAATTTCCTCCAAATTTACCTCGTGTCCCCGAAAAATAAATTAGATAAAAATCAGAATAAATTGATTGTCCATTTTTATTTGATCGCAGATAATGCAGAAGTCAGAGGTTTTGATGTTTTTGTAAAAAAATGGGCGGCATAAAAACTGTTGAACTTCTCCCGGAGATTTCATTAATACATCCGCCTGATTGAATCGAATTATCGCCGCCTATAGCCATCCCCCATTGTTTTTACCTCGACTCTCCTCTCATTTTTATTTCCTCTTCCTCCCGGTCTTCCGCGGTATTTTCCCCCTGTTTTTCAACTTTCTCGTCCATTACATTTGTCGATTTCGACGTCCGTTTCGACGCCCCCGTTCCCCCGTTCGCTGTCGCCCCTAAAACTTTTTAATCCCAGAAACGAGCGAACCCACTGCCGTTCTCTATCGCCTCTCAACTCTCAACATCACACTGGAAATGTTCAATGTTTATATTTTACCCAGAAAAAAAAAACACCCTTTCCCCCCGTTATTTATTTTTAATGTATTTTTTTTCGTTGTCGAAACATCTGTTATTCGTTTTCCCGTTCACTGGGTCCAATCCCAATCGACCACTGAGAATTGATAAATGGAAAGGGTTTAAAATTAAATACACCTTCTCCTAGAGATCTCCATTATTTACTTTATAAAAATTGCAACTTGTATTTACAAACAACAGCTGAAATATTCCTCTATTCTCATTGTCAATGCACCTCAACCCACATTTCCGAAGGAAGTGGTGCCAGCATGCCCGAGTCTCCTTCTCGTATAATATTTCCATTAAAAATCCAAAATAATTTCCAAAAGTTCTCGACGCCCAATACATCATCAATACTCTCCCCAGGAACGACTAAAATCCATTATTCCACGTCTACTCTCACCCCGGAAATGTTTCCTGTTTATGTTCCTTCCGCAAATCCGTTTCACCTTGTTATTTACTTTTAACCCACCGTTACTCGTTTTAACGTTCACATTATCCAGCTCCCCATTCTCAAGTTTATAAAAATCGTCACATCCAAAAAGAACAATCAGACTACTCTACCCCGATTGCCAGGGATTACGGATCCCCTTTCCAAAAACAAAATGACAATAGCAGACGTGAATGTTCATCAGCAACTTCCCCCCACCAGAACAACCCAAAAATCTTCATCGTTCAGCACCACAAAATTCGCAATCTCCAAAACTTCCCGAGCCTCACCACAGCGCCAACAGTTCTCGACTCTTCCAAGAGCTTAGGACTTATCTTCTCCCACCACTTCGTAAAAAAAAATTCACCTAATCACTGTAGGAAGACGAATTGACAAAAAGATCTCTAGAAGGCTTAATCTCAAAACTTCACTGAACTCTCTCCTTCACTTTCTGTGAAACATCAAAACACTTTTTTCCTCAAGTCTCCAACTCCAGCAAGTCGAATGAAAACAACAAGTCATCTAAAGTCACATCATCACACAATCCGATCATCAGACTGTCCCCTCCGCGCCAGTCTTCCACCCACCCAAGGTCTCAGCCATTTGTTCAGGGAGAATTTAACACAAGTGGTGGCCAACTCCTCCTGAATCTCCCCGAAGCTCTTACTCTTCGTTTCCGGTATATAATAGAGAATGAAGATAAACGCGACAAAGCAAGATCCCCCAAAGAAGAAATAAACGTAATGCTCTCCAACGGCATCGCCAATAATCTGATACAGCTTCGAGACAACAAATCCAAGAATCCCATCTGAAATAGTAATAGCAGCGCCAGCAACACTCTTGGCAGACGTTGGAAATAATTCACCGATGAGTGCATTGGGCAGAGTCCCAATGCCAACCTGATAAGCGACAACGAACAGTATCACAAGAATAACAGGTAATAGATTAACAGCAGCCAGGTCATACTTCTTTGCATTGAGCAGCAGATAAATAGCCAGAATACCCAATGTCACTGAGCAAAAGAGAGCAGACAATATGAGAAGAGGCCTCCTACCAGCCCTCTCAACAGTCATCGTAGCAACAGTTCCCGACACAAGTCCAACAGCAAAAACAATGATAGTAGCATAATCCGAATGAATTCCAATATTGGCAGCATCGAAGAACTTGGATAAGTACTGCATAGTTGTGAAATTGCCGCTAAGCTGTTGCGTGACAATCAGTCCCAAGACCATGGCAAATGCCTTTCTATTGTTGTAGGACAACAATCTGTAGATCTTCCTCCTCCAGTCCTCCGAGTTGACCCGATTCTCATTGATACTCTTGACGATGGCATCCAATTCATATTTGGCTTCATCGCTGGTGCATCCTTTGAAGTACATAATCGCCTGAATAGCCTCCTCCTCGCGTTCCTTCATGGCCAAGTAGTGGGGACTCTCCGGGAAGAAGATGAAGGAAACAACAAAGATTATCGCAATAGATAGGAGAACAATGCCGAGCGTGTTGTACGACACAAATGGTCCAACACTGCAGGTGATTAGTGAACCCGTGAAGACATTGACGGCAATTAGAGTGCCTAATGCCCCACGTATGTTGGTGTCCGCAACTTCAGACACGTACATTGGATTAGTCGTATAGGATATTCCAACTCCAACTCCTAAGACTACCCGGGAGATGAAAAGCCAAACGACAGTATCAGCAAAAATGACGATTAACCAGCCAATGATGAAGAAGACACTTGAGCTCAGCAGGCATTTTTTACGTCCAAATAAGTCAGCCAGACAAGCGCCCAGGAAGGAGCCTACCATGGATGTTATCACTGTTATTGATACTATCCATGAACCCTCATCGCTGGATATCTGCAGTGGTACGTCTTTGAACTTCTCGAGACGCGTTAGCATCGTCGTCGTCCAACCGTAGACTGTGCCAACAGCTACCATTGACAATGTGGCTGAAAGTAGGAAAATCATTTTGATCTTCTTAGATTGTTTTCCCAAGTAAAGCCACTGGTTGGTTATTGTAGGATTGTTAACTAACCGGAGATGGATGCCAGCCACTGTCTCCACTGAGAACGCCCCTGTCTTATGAACATCGGGCGGGGTTGGACGTTTGGTATTTCCTCGGGATTATCAATCTTCAACAGAATATACGAACATTGGGACAAGCTTCTCTCCTCGTGTTATGATGATGATGGAGGGATTATTAAGGCTCTGTCTACTCGATTCTTTTAGAGGATCTAGGGACAAACGTCTAAATAATCGAGCACCCCGGGGTTACCACTGAAGCTTCCCTCGACTTCCTAATTTCTGGCCTCAAATTCAGACTTTCAAGCCTAATTTTCAATTAAAATTCTCCACATTATTTAAAACAATCGAGCATACCGAGCCTTAACGATGAAACGACCATTTTCTTGTCATCAAGTTCTTCTTACCATTCTTTCTTCCGATCTTCAAATACTCGAGATACAACTTGCGAAAACGAAAACTACATTTTTAAAAAATCCAACTGTCATTTCTGCCACTTGGCCAGATTTCGAACGATAAATTTGCAAATAAAATTGAAATAGTTTACTCCACCGGTTCAAATTACGACAGCCACTTCTCAGAAATCCCGAAAAAGGGCACACCGAACTTGAATAGATGAGGACAAAAGTACTGCGCGTGCGCAAAAGAAGTGGAAGCCACGCGGTTACCTAACCTAAAAGATGACTATCAGAATAACTTCGGAATGCTGGGAAAGCATGAGAATGCAGAGCGAAAGTGTCAATGAAACAGCGAGCGAGGGAGTGAATTTGTTTGCTTTGCTCTCACCAAATTGTCCAACGTCTCCGTCATGCTTGCCACGAGAGAATCGATCGTGATCGAGGGACGCGCGCGCTTTCTCTCCCGCCGACACCAGCGAAAAAAATTGAAAAAATAAAATACAGCACGAGGAATACGTATGACGACACGATCGATAGAACAGAAACGGCACAATGTGCCTAGAGTAATCAGCGACGGTTGCGTCTTCTTGATTTTTCCCTTTTTCTAGCACTTCTGGGATATAGAAACTCGTTAAAGGCGTCGCGCAAGCGCGTCAATATGGTGGACAACTTTGAACAGTTGCACTTGTATTTATAACCTTTCCATTTGGTGAGTTGTAATTTCACTTTCACGGTCAACATTCGTACGGGCTACGCCATTGGTTATGATGATAAAAAAATTCAGCTGAGTGGGGGGGAAGATGACGAAACTCATCTCAGGATAAAATTCAAACGCGCTTCATCCTACAGCTCCACTTATTTTTTCAGAATTAATCTATAAGGTAATTGCAACCGTAATTGTCCCTCTCTTTGTCTTCTCCTTTTTATTAATTAATTAATCCTCCTAATTAATTAATTATTGATATTAAAATGTATCGGCATCTTTCGCCCAGAAAAATATGCTGATGAAGGACGATAATTTACCCTTTTGCAATTACAATTAAATTTTTTAAAAGCGTAAATTACGTTTAATTTCTGTCCCTCCGGCGAAACAATCCTTCTAATTATTTTTCTGTCGTCGATCTCCTCCCGCGGATGAGATCGGCCGATTTTTTCAAAATCCTTGTGACTTATTTTACCCCAAATCATTTAAATAAATTTATTAATTATTGAGTGACGAGCTTTGCAATGCTAAAGCATATCGCGAATCACTCGAATGCGATTAATGGCCTTCTATCCTTGACGAGTGGATTGATAAAAAAGAATCAATGAAACCGTATTATGCAATGTCAGATCTAATTACCATCACTCGATGATGCAATTGAAAAACATGTCGGGATTTCCGTAGAGCCGCGTAGAATCCGCTCAATTCGAGTAATTGAGTTGATTTATGCAATCTACACCGCCAATGAATCAGCGAGTGAACACTTGATGCAGATAACAAGGTTTACGCTTGGATATTATTAATAGAGATTTGAGATTTTTCTCAAGTCTAGATATCGCGCGGGTAAAATGACTACGTAATACCAACGGCTGCGCTTATCTCCCAACGGTAGTCTGGCTAATGCCAAATTCTCCATATCTTGGATGTTAAAAGGCAATGTTTGAGGGAAACCGCGGGCGACATTATTATTCATTATTATATTTATCCACAATGAAAAATATTCCCGCGCAACCCCAGGCTCGGAACCCCAATTTACGCTTTTCCAATCGTAATTCACATTTTCTTCTAAAATAGCCCAAAAACTTGAAATATCAAAATTTTTGTAGAAACCTTTTTTGTAGAGTATAATGAGATCTACAAATAAGTACCTGAACAAAAATATGCTATCTCTCTTAGATTCCGAGATATCATCAAAAACGCAGTCACGTGACAAATTTTTTTTAATTCAAAATTTCCAATTTTTTAAAGACAATTCCGATTTCACGAGCTCAAATTATATTTTTTTAATTTCCTGTTGGGAACGTAAATGTCGGTGAATATTTCATAGACTTCGCGTGGTAATTGCGACGTCTAACGGCCCCGACTGAACGTCAAAAAATACCCACGACCTGATGGGAATATTCGCATTGATATATCAAAGAAAAATGAGAAGTCATGACAGCTGAACATGAGTTCTGAGTCGCGTGAGCCCGCCCAAGGCTCCTATTTGCCTCTTTCGCGAAAGACATGAAAAGATATTTTTATTTAATAAAATCTTTATGAAAAACTCTCGTACGATGCACTTGAACTGCTGCCTTTCGAAGATATTTACAAAATAATTTGCAAATGGATTCTTTCTTTATGAATGAGGCTGAATATTTTATCCTATCATTTGCATTCATTACTACAAATTCCTCATTTCCCGGAAAATTCCGGTGATATAATAATAAATGTACTATTCTCATGGTAACAATAGCGATAGACAGAAGAAAAGAAAGCCCTCGTAATGGGGGAATGCACTTTCTTTCACCGGATTTTTTTAATTCAAAGGTCTTCTGCTATCGAGAACTATAAAATTGCAAAAAAATTGCTATCCTTTCATTCGCATTCTTCCGAGCTATTGAAATATTTTCCCGAATATACCCACAAAGTAATTGGTATTTGCCTCTCACGGTAATAATATTGACAGTGAGGCAGACGAAAACGAAAAGTGCCAACAACCGAAACAATTCCAAGAGTATTAGCTCATTCGAAGGTCGACCTTCGGAATTCCTCAAATTAAAAAAAATTCTAATATCTAAAATTGTTTGCAGAAGACGCTCGTCGACAAGCATTTAATCCTCTGTCTTCCGAATAAATTGACTAATTGACATCGATCAATAATAATTAATTAACCAATTTTTGGTTCTCCCGAAGTTAATTCTGGATTTAATAACGTATATATCAGTCTCCTGGTAATGATATAAATATGGAGAGCGATGACAGTGACGACTGCCAATAATAAACGATAAACTTTGAGTCACGCGAGTTTGTTCCCTCGAATGTCCTTCAGAGAGAAAAAAAATTAATTCTGCCCGTCAAATACTCTTAAAATCCCAGAAATCTCCCCCAAAATTCAGCCGTAATAATTAGGGATAATAGTAGATGAATAATTTAATAATTGAATTGGCAAAATAAGATATTGTTTGAAATATTTTATATTTCAGGCCATGGAATATTTTGAGACACCCAAATGGCCGACTTTTCCCTAAAAGGCAATTTTACATTGACGTCTGGAAAAATAATTGACTGGCAAAATTAAACATTCCTCTCGCATTCTTCCCTCATAAATAAACATAAATGTTAGTCGTGGTGCGAATCAGTCAATAAACAATCAATGTACTCACCTCCATTCTGCAGATCCAGGAGGAAATACGTTTGCCACTGACCTCGAGTCGAGCCAAACTGTCGACTGAAGATGACAAGTACTCCCAAGCTCTGAAGGCACTCGCACATTTCACTTATCACTCGACTTATCGTTAATCGACTTGACTGTCGTGTGTTGATTAATAAACTGCATTAAACACTTTTGCGTGCAATTGTCGTTAATTTTGTCGTTTGATTGCAATAAAAACACTCCCGGCACGTACCAACAATCAACGGTAAAGCGGATGACAGCATTTTTTTTTTTTAATGAAGGAAACTGAAATTGGTGGGCAAACCCACTCTCGTTAACCACTTCCAATCAACTGGGGAAAATATTTTCTCACTCCCCGAGACGGCCGTTGAATTGTTTTGGTGAGATCGATTGTTGATTAATAGCCAACAGATATTATTCTCGATTTTACACTGTATTATCCAATTAATATTAGGGAAAGAATTAATTGTTTACTCTTCACGACCTCAACTGAAACTTTCATGAAACCTCAAGTGAAATTCATCGAACCTCACTTGAACGTTTTGAAAAATATCAATTGTGGACCTGAAAATGTGATCTTAATTAAAAATCAGCGACTGATTTATTTTTTAATGTTAATTCACTTGTTCACTATCACTGACAGTCTTCTCGAGTAAAAACATCACTACCATTTTCATTACAAAACAATCCCCGGGTCTGAATGGCCCGGCAATTTTTCTCTGCTCCCCTCGTAAACTCCCGTAACAGTAACGACTTGATAGTCCTACATTCACATTTTTATGGTCAGTTCAGGGGAGATATAACGTGTACTTACATAAAAATACGCTGGCACCATATGAGCATCGTAAAACCACCGGGTGGTAATGGAAAATGGCTTAAGACTAACCCTCGCTGCACTCGCCGGATCAGTGAGATTTTCCTTCCCCCCACGACATTTCAACAATTCCAGCATCATATTCTCATTTTTTATGCCCATTACACGAGCCTCGGAGTAGCTTCCCGATAGCGAGTGCCAAGGACCTGTCGGGAGAGTAAAAATCGTAATGTTATGCAGTTGTTAACCATCAATTCGTCTGGAGAACAATAAAAATTGTACACAAAAAAATTAATGTGACTCGTCCTAAAGCTGAGAATATTTTCTACGTTTTTCCCTTTCATCTGCACAATGTTCTCATGATCGTCCTTTAGAATAGAGTGCCAATTAGTCAATGACGTGGTGAGAAAATATGTTTGATATAAATTTAAGGAAAATGGACAATTATGCCACCATGACAGGCGATGAAAAAGATGTTATTCATTGAGTATCTCCACAACGAGTGAGTAGAGCTGAAACTGATCAACAAAGAATGCTCTGCGATATATTCTTCTAAACCCAAAAATTCCTGAGATGTTTACAAACAAAGAAATCGCCAAGTCTCAGTTTCCCACAGTTGCCATTGACCAAATCTCCATTTTCCTCTTCATCTCTCAAAAAAAAATGAAGTAATGTGGCCTTGTTGCTGATGATTCCTCATTTACCTCCCATTTTCCATTCCTCAAATGATCCTCATCATTCTCAAGTCAATTGTTAATCAACAGCGATTGAACCCAATAATTCTGAGACGCCTCTCACAACAACAAAGGCCTCCCCGCACAACGAACCAAAACATTTCTTGCTACATTTCAATACCACCTCCTCCTTCCATTGTTATGGACTAACCTGTCTACCACCCCATCAATTACCCCCCTCCAATACCCCCCAACAAACAATCACTTCAAATAGGCCTTTCATCTCTCTCTCGCCAACAATAACGAAAAATAACGTACCGAGCACCAGCAACGTCTGCCCTGACCATGGGTGCACTGCGCCAGACGCCAGCCCGACTCTAACTCCCACAGATGGCGACAAGCCTGCTCCCATCGCCAGGACCTCCACCAAAGGCCATCCCAGTCTCCCAGTCACCAAATCCACCAGCTCTGCCTTCATCAAACCTCCAACAATCGTCTGCGAACATTTCTTCTACTCCCGAGCGACAGGAAACTCCCAAAATTCGCGAGGCACTGCCAGCCGCCTGGCGCCATCTTGTAGCGGCCGGTGTCGACTCCGGAGTCAAATGAGCGTCTGAATTCGTGAAAATAATTTTTCCTCCGGCTTTCAAAGGGTGTCCTAATGATTTTTATGGAATTAATGGGATTCCAGAGAATTTTTAGAGACCAAATAATCCAGGATATCTGGTGGGGCCCAGTTGGAGGGATGAGAATAGGCCGGAAAGCACCGGAAGCCCCGGCAGTTGCGTGTCTGATCCCAGCAGTAGTGCCAGTCTTCTTCGCAGGTCGATGCTGTTCGTACCGACGGTCCGTCCGTAGCCGTCCTCACGATGCCTACGATGTGTGTTACTGCACATGGCCGTAACGAAAGACAGGCCGTCACGTCGTTCCACACACATCCGAGCTTTTTCACCGGTAAAAATCATCTCAACAACGCCACAAACATCCCCAAATCCATCGCAAAGCCCATTAGTATCGTTTGAGAGCTTTAATTAATCCCGAGTCAATCCCATTCAATTAATTAAATAGTGAGTTATAATTGTCCATGGTTTTGTATGATAGCTATCATGACTGCACTCTGTCCCCCTGAATTTCGAAATATTTGTGGTGAAAATTCGGGGGAGTTGATGGGAGAGAGAGTTATGGGCCCACAACGGAGTGAGGTCATGGAATTTTTACTGAGTTTTCGGGACACTTGGGCTTTGGTTTTCTCAATTGCACGTTTTGATAATGTGGAGTGCCTCAAGGACACGGTGACGAACCAGTCATAAATATCATGCTGTGACAATAAAAATGAGGTCTTTTGTTTTGTTGATTTTTTTATTTATCGGGATTTTGAACTATTGGAGACTCAGATTTGTTTACTGGATAGTTGTTAATTTTTTGTGCTGCTCCTTGGGGATTTCAGGGGCACAGCGAAGTTTGATCGGAAATTTGAGCTGCAGGGGTCATCGTGAGGATTTTTTTTTCACTTGGATTCGTAGATATTTATTTTATGGATGACTAAAGCTTCAGTTCTAGATCAGTTGGTGGGGAATGGCTTCGAAGTCAATCGGATCTTCTCAAGAAGTTTCAGCTGTAGATTACAAAGGACTTTGATTTTTGACTTTGGGAATTAAAAGTAGAAACAATAATTAGATTAGTTTCTTAGGAGGACAGTTTAATTGGGGATTGGAGATTGATGACAGGTCCTTCGTTAATTGTTTGTGAAGCTGTGGATGAAATGGCTAGGGGAATTCAATGGCATGGAGATTTTTTGTTGAGGAACGAAAGTAGAAAATATTTTTTCCTCTTCCATAACAGTTTTGGGGATCTTTTCAATGGCTCAAATTAATTCTCCCCATTGGTATGCAGGCACAGACTATCATACCACTCATCCACCATGACTACCTCATCGGAAGACGTTCTGATGCAAGTTGGCCAGGTTCGCTACAAAAAAGGCGATGGCACACTTTACGTAATGAACGAGAGAATTGCGTGGATGATGGATAACAGGGACACTGTATCAGTCAGCCACAAATACGCAGATATAAAAAGTGAGTACCACACAGCCCAAACATTCTAGATAAATCTTAATTATTTGAGGATAGGAAACTGTTCAATTTTTAACAAACTCAATGGCTCAATAAATTGTCAATAAATGGGGCCTTGTCTTCCACAAAAAGTACAATTTTTCCTGTTTGTCCTGAGGCTTGACTTGAATTGGAACGAAAATCGATAGGTTTAAGTTTACCCTATTTTATATATTAAGTCAGTTGGTATGATCAATGAAGCTACTTAATTAATTATTGAATGGCAGTACAAAAAATATCACCCGATGGAAAATCAAAAATACAACTGCAACTGGTGTTGCACGACGGGACGTCTTCAACATTTCATTTCGTCAATAAAAATGGACAGGAGGCGCAGGTCAAGGACAGAGATGATGTCAAAGAGTTGCTCCAGCAATTGTTGCCGAAGTTCAAGAGAAAAGTCAATAAGGAAATCGAGGAGAAGAAGAAGTAACGATCAAACGTTTTTTTGGTGTTTCTGTTTAATCCTTGAGAGCGATTTGATCAGTGTATTCCATTCGTTTTCAGATTATTAACAGATAATCCAACTCTCCTGCAACTTTATCGTGACTTAGTACCTACTCAGGTGGTTACTGCCGAGGAATTTTGGAATCTCCATGCACCAGAGTACACGACCAAGGCTCGAGAGAGACAGGAGATTGGAGTGAATAGTGCCTTTCTCGTAAGTAAAATTATCAACTTATCGCATAATGATTGTTTTAATGAAAAAAATAATGGCTGTCACTCTGTTATCATTTCTTTCATTCACGAAACAATGAACATTACCGCACGAGCTTAATTGTTCCTAGAAAATTATCAAATCCTCAAGGCAAAATATAATAATTGTCTCTCTAATCATCTCCTTAATGAGCGCTACTAAAATTAATTTTCCGTTGACGTTTTCAATATTTAAAAGAAACAAATTAATTTAACAAACACCAAATCAATTGCCAACAACTCAAATAACACTTCACCTCCACTGATTCCAATGATGAAACTCTATGAAAAAATCCGTTGCCCCTCTAGGCCGAAATAAAGCCAGTGACGGACGGTTGCAATGGTTTGAAGTACAACCTGACAGTTGATATAATCGACTGTATATTCAAGACCTACCCAGCAGTGAAGAAAAAGCACCAGGAGAACGTGCTAACTGAAAAGATATCGGAGTCCGATTTTTGGACAAAATTCTTTCAGTCCCACTATTTTCATCGGGACAGAATAAACGCAGGGACCAAAGATCTCTTCACCGAGTGTGCCAAAATAGACGATCAGGAGTTGAAGAGGGACATACAGACTGGAATAAATGATCCACTTCTCGACATAACATCGTTCGAGGACAAATCCATTGACGAATGTTATGGCAGTGGTTCGGGTAAAATTGACAAGTCTTCGGGGAATATTGTCCACCAGAGTATGATAAAAAGGTTCAATCAGCACAGTATAATGGTCATGAAAGCCAGCACCGCCAGGGGTGAGAGAAGGACTGAATCAACAACTCCACAGCTCAACGGCTCAGCCTCGAGTGGACACACATCGGGAAATAATGTTAATGAGGGCGAACCAAAGACTAAGAAACTTAGGATACAGGAGAAACTTGTCTACGACGATCTGGACTCTAGTAAGGATGCCAATGCTGTATCGTCTGCTCCCCTGAATTTGACACATGTAGATAGGTATTTGCATGGGCCTGTGCCCGGCACTGGGGCCAACGAGGCCACCAGCGAGGAACTCCAGGTGACTCTGGGCCAGCTCAAGAGAGAGGCCCATTACTGGGTCAATGGGAGCACTCTACCTAGGCAGACTAGTCTCGTTAGTCCTGCTGCTGCTGTCTCTGCTCTTGGGGAACTCACACCTGGGGGCGCACTCATGAAGGGCTTTAGGGAGGATAATGTCGGACGTAAGTTTATTCTATTTATTCATCTCTGTAGTTTTCGCTCGACAAAAACTAATAAACAATCGAGTCGACCGGATCTTAAATTGAAACGTTCATTGAACCTTTCTAATCCTTAGAAAAATTACCAAATAATTTAGCAAATTGTAAAAAAAAATCCCTTCATGCTTGCATTTGCAGAATTGATACCTTTAGAACTTGAGAAGGAACTTCGCAGTGTCTACGTCTGCACATGCGAACTTCTGAGACACTTCTGGAAGAGTTTTCCACCAACGACTCCCCAGCTTGAGGAGAAAGCCGTGAGGATGCACGAGGCACTCCGCAGGTTTCACACAGCCAGGCTGAAGAAATTCGAGGATCATCTTCAGCGGGACTACTCGGCCGTAAGTCAACACTTGACTACTCATCTCAATCAACTACTCAACACTGCATATCGAAAATTCGCTGTCTGGCAGCAGAGGAAGATGCAGATGAGGTAGCCGTGGTCCAGCGACTCTGAGTCATTAATAACGTAACAATTACTGATGAAATTGAGCAACTCGTTGTTCTTTTGTCTTGTTACCGTAAGTAGAGTACCCGGGGTCAGGTGGGGGGGGACACGAGGTGGTACAGTCTCAGTAAGCCAAAGTGGAGTCAAATCACACCCTTCAATGGCATATCGATTGTTTATTTATTAACGAGAGGGGAGAGTGAATAGAAATTATCAACTATTCGTAATTTTGTATCTGATATTTTGTTGATACACTTCATCAGATAATTCGACTCACCCATTCAGTTCCCACTTGGGGAGACTAAAGTCTGAATAATAATTGTCAGTTTTCTTTTTACATCTTACTTTATTTTACTGGATTTTCTTTTTTTCTGTTCTTTTCCTGATTGATATTGCAATGTCTTTGGTCACTGCGATTTAATGAAACAAGTGTCTTAAATATTGTTCATTGTCGTTTATTATTAGTTGGTAGGGGAGACATTGAGCGTCGGTAATCAAAATTTTGGAGGCGTTCAGTGCCTCCTAGTGATTCTAGAGGTGATTTTCCAATTTTTCTAGGTATTTCCTTCGTAATTGGCGTGGAGGATTTCTCTCAATGCCTGATTTAGTTTGTACAAGTGTAATCTAGTGATTGCAATTTTGTCATTATGATTATTTTGATTATGATTGATTCATGAATTATTGAAATATATTCTTACATTATTAAACATTGAAATTTCAGAAGTTCTGTATTTTTTGATCCTTTATTCTTCAGTAGATAATTACATTTTTTCGGTAAAAAAAAATTGTCACGAGGAATTTGAGGAGATTATTGGTGTGCAGTACTTGGGAGTAACTTCTCAACTTCAAAATTTCACCTCTGACTTGAGTGGAAAGCGCTGAAGGAGACGGAGACCTTTGGGAGCTACTCAGGGTCGGATGAAATGGATCGCGAGGTTTCGCAGTGTGGACACGTGGATATATTGAAATAATAACAGCTTTCGCCAGAGAGGCGGAACCTTTTGTTGGAGGATTCGGCGGATGGCGCAGGTACCTGCATCATCTTTTTATTCTTTTTATCCTTTCTCCTCGCTTTTAGGAGGGGAAAACATGCAACACGTTCGACATCATGAGAGGGAAACCAAATGGTTGAAACCTCAAATAATTTTCGTCTGCAGCTGCCAAAAATTCTACCCCTCAAACGATTTTTTCTTCATTTATCCATGTCTTTTATTAATACACGTTCATAATTGTAAACAATTGAATACAATTGTTTCATCGTTAAGAGAAATTTATTCAATTTTTTGTGGTCAACAAGTAAACAGGAGGGATCGATTAACAGAAAACTTTATGTGAGTATTCGGTTATGTTGTCTTATTTCACTTGACTTTCGTCATATTTTCAATTTAAAAAGCATTATTAAAAAAAAAAATAACGAAAGTGTGCCCCCACCGGGTTCTCCACGATGCGCAGACTTCTACGAATCCGTGTGCAATAGCCACTGGCGGAAGGGAGAAACCACTTTCCCCTTCAACCATCCATTGTTCAAAAAATCCCGCCTGCGCTGTTCCCAGATCGATAGATGTCGCTCTACCCAATTGTTGACTGCTCAAAATGGCAGCCTGTAATGGGCACTCGGAGGGCAACGTTGCTCTCGCCACAAAAACTCGCGATTAAATCGTCGCAATCTTAAAAAAAATCTCGTCGTCGTTCGCTAAACTCCACTTCCCACGTTAAACAGCCCCTCAGCTCCCCCAAAAACTCTTTTTAAAAAACGTAAACAAAAGTGTCATGTGTTCCAAGTTTCTTAGCTACATGACTTACCCTCGAACGTGTGTGAATCCCTGAAGGGTTGTGGCCATCCTCCAGTGTTATTCTCCCTCTAAAACCCTCAAGTCCCCCCGAAAGAGCCTCGAGAAAAAGTGTTTCCGCTTCATGCTTCCTAGATCCCCCCGAGTCTCCTCCCTGAGACCTCAATCTCCCGATATCCGGTGAATCTGCCCACGGAACCCCATCCGAACCCCCCACAAGACGCCTGTCCTCGCCCACACGTCCCCCAAACTCCCACAACACTCCTCCACCACCCAACGATCCCCCAGTCTACGAAATCCTTGATGCATCCATCACTCCCCCTCACCAAAGACAAAGAAAATGTCACCACCCCCATAACTGTCCCCTCCCCCTCCACCTCTCCATAACCCACCTGTCACCAGGTTGGGCCAAGCTAGCCCCCAACCCTCACAGGTGATGGATCCAGTGGGTCCATGGTACACTTCGTACAACCGTCTGCCCCCAACCACCGGCACATTCCCAGGTGGCACCACCCCCGACCTCCCCCCCCCCCCCCCCCCCCCCCCCACCCCCCCCCCCCCCCCCCCCCCCCCCCCCCCCCCCCCCCCCCCCCCCCCCCCCGCTTCCTGACTCCCCCCTCAGTGAGCTACGAGGTATTCACTCCCCTCTTCCACCCGTCAACCCCCAAACAATCCCACTATGCTCACCGCCAAATGCTGGGCCAGACTGGATCAAAAACTCCACCGCCAGAGCCCGAAGCCACCATCAGAGACTATCCCGGAGCCTCGAATTTCTTCGAGAATCAGAACTCGTCAGGCCTCGCCTGGAGCCAGAATAATCAGCTGCCCAGTCCCTTCGGCATTCTCCCCCATGAGAGTGTGACTCCTTCACCAGGACCTTCAGTTGTCAAACCAACTTACGAGAACAACTTCAATAGTCCCTTTAATGCAGGCTCACCCCTCAATACTCTCAATCCTCTACAGCCGGACGGTTTCAAGAGTTCCAGCTTTCCTGACCCCAAAAAGGGACGAGAGCCGTCACCAAGTGCCAAATCAGTGGTGAATGTGTCGCCAGGAGCCTCAGTCCCTGGAGCTCCATTTTTCCAGCAGATATCCACAACCTACAACGATGACTCGAGCCTGGGAAATGCTGGAGGCCTTGGAAATCCTGGCAACTATCCAGTGGCCACCACCAAAGTACAATCCCCCCTGCACCAGTCCTGCATCGTATCAGCTCAAACCACCACCTCTACCAAGGACTACCGACTGCAAGGGGCCCCCCGAACCCCGACAACGATATTTCAGGGGGCCAGTGCTCAAGACAAGTCTAGGATATACGGCTCAAGCCCTGGGAAGACCGCCACTGGAAGTGTTCCCACCAAAGCTCAATCTAAAATCTACCCAGACATGGTGACCCCAGAATTGCGAAGGGATCCGATAATGGAGAGCAGTCAGTCCTCGCCGATAAGTTTCTCCATGATGGACGCGAGAAACATGAACTACCCGACGACGACCACCAGTGCGAACACCCCAAAACTCCAGAGCCAACGAACTCCTCCAAATCCGGGGATTCAGCCGCAACAGTATCACGTTCTGAATCAACAAACACCAGGACAGACATCTTACCGTCATTACCAGGGCTCCCAGGGGGATCCTGAGTACCACCATCCCAGATCCAAGTCAGCAGCTTCAACAGACTCAGCTTATTCCTCGAATACCTCACAAAATGGCCCCGACTGTGGAGTCGTCGTGCCGAGAAGACCCAGTCCCCTCCAAGCACACTCGCAAGCTAGTCCGCTGGGGCACGTGCCCAGCCCTGCCTACCCAATGTACAACAGTCCAATGGCATCAATGTCATCTCCATCACCTCTGCAGCACGACTCGGGCAACCAGTGTCCCAGTACCAATTACAAACCAGCCCAACAGGTGACACCGCCAGCTCCCCTAGACGTCACTGTTCCCAGACCAGCCTCTCAGGGCCAGGTGGGCTATCCCTCCGTGATCACGAGGGCTCTGGCTCCTGGCGAGAACAAGAGCTTCTCCGAGACGCGATACGATAGACAGGAGTTTGGGCAGAAGCAAGTCTGCTGGGACAACGAGAGACAGCGAAAGTTTCCTGGTTACTCTGGGGATATGAGCGTCGGCCAGGGACAGAGGCAGGCTTCGACGTATTTCGAGGGGAATCAGGTGCCCCTGCAAGACCTGAGCAGCTGCAGAGAGCCCATGAGCATTAAACCCCTCCCCCAAGCCTGTCAAGTCCAGCCACCGCCCGAGGTCTCCCCAGACATCCAGAAGGACGTGGAGGATCGCCAGAGGAAGATAGACCCCTCGAAGAAACGAAGGAGTTTCGACAAGAGTCAACCAGCTCTCAACGAACTCCCACCAGCTCCCGTGACTGATTACCTCAACCGAGTGCCTCCACCAGCCCACCACAACTCAAATCAGCAGAACCAGAACGGCTACTACGACTTTGAGAGGTGGAATCTACCACCAACAGCTCCGAAAGTGTTCCCTACAACGTCTGTAGCGTTTGGAGGCCAGGGAGGCCTGCACTCTGGAAATTTCGCCGCGACTCAACACCAGGGCATCATGGGACACGCCCCAGCTCCGATCCCCTACTATCCACCGTTTCACCTGTCCTCTGGGGCTCCACCAAACCCAGAGTTCCAGTCGGGAGTGGACATTCCTCCCATCCCCTTCGAGAACTCCAACAGCTCTCAGGACCCGGGATACCAAGACTACCGCGAGGATCAGCCCAAAGTGATAGTCCCCAACATTGAAGAGGAGTTGGGCTTCCTCCAGCAGAATGAAGTGGCCCAGCAACAGGCGAATCAACTGTCGAGGGAGTTAAAAGCCAACAGCAAGGATCCCAATTCGGGCTTTATGACGAGTTACTTGAAATTCCTTCAGGGAGAACGCGAGCCATCACCACCGCCAGCGATGCGGGGCGGGAGGAAGGCCGCCTGGAGCAGATCGAGACCCTACATTCCCCCCGATCTGAATAGATCCTGTGAGGTCAATGGACAGATCGAGCCAAAGATGCAGACATCCAAGGTGACACCGACCATTGATTACGCCAATGATCCCAGGTATTTTCCCCTACCCAAGGAGAGGAAAAAACCCTACATCGACTCCAGTGACGATGGTATCGAGAGCGAGGATGATTTTCCCTTCAAATTGAAGAGTGAGAAGAAGAAGGTCAATGGTCCGGTGGAGGTGAATCCCTTGGTGAAGACTGAAGTGCCCAAGCCGAAGAAGGGAAGGCCGATAAAGCCGGGGGGTCCAACTGACAGGAAGAGAAAAGCCGCGGCTCTCGCTGCTGCACAAGCAGCTGCTGATGCTGCTGCTGGCAAGCCACCAAAGGAGATCAAGGAAACGAAAAAGGAGCCCAGGGAGCCGAAGAAAGAGCCTCTGCCTCCCAGGCGGGAGACCTCCAAACGCAAAGCCAAGGAGCAGATCTCCAGCAAGCAACTCCAGGAGCACTCCGATGGCGATGAGCAGGGCGACTCTGATTCCGATCCTGCGTGGACACCCGCTGATAAACTGGGACCTGGCGATGTGGATAAAAAGAAGAAGAGAGGGCGACCGGTGATCAGTAAACGGGCGAAGAATCTTCTGGATGCTGAGGATTACTCGTCCGTGGAGGTCGTGGTGAACAAGCGGGGCAGGAAGAAAAATGACGCGAAGAATTCCATGTCCAAAATCTCATGCAAGATCGACGAGAAACTACTGGCGTCGGTTACAGATGAGGATATTGATATTTCTCCGTTCAAGGTGGGTAGGAAATTTCTGGACTGCTCAGGAGTTTTGCAACTGCATTTGGAGATTTTTGGTTTCGCATGGGTCTCGTGCAATTTGTCGTAATATCAATTACATTAAATTGCACCTGACAATTACACTACATTGTGACACTAGCCGCGAACTATGTCCAGATCTTTATTTATTTATTTCTCGAGTTTTATCAAATTAAAATGCGAATGAGATGAATTGCACGACAACCTCAAACTTCATCCCATATAAACACAATATTTTTCACCATCATTACATGTATCATCATTTAATCATGCTTTTTCAATTCTATTGCAAGCAGCGATACCCTGAGGAAGTAGACAATGGGGTAAAGATAATCAATATATTACTAACATCATTAAACCCAATTATTCATAATTAATAACAGTGAATCACCCAATAAATATTTAATTTCAGTCCGGTGAATTTGTGGTAATGAAGGCAGAATTGGATGAGGAGTATCCAGCATTGTGGAGAATAGATGGTAAAACATTGCTCCAGAAGTACGAGCCATTCACGTCAAATGGCAAAACTCTGTACAGAAATATATCGACGTACTCGGGCTGGGCGCCCCAGAATCGTCACATTTACCAGCAGGTGCCAGTTAAATTTTGGCAGCACAGCAAAATGGAGACAATTGTCGAATTCTTGAGGGACGAAATGCTCCTAGATGACTCTGAGTACGTTGACAGACGCATAAAGGAGTACGAACAGTACCAGGATCACTTTGAAGTTTACATACAGACGTTGATATCCCAGGCGCTGGACTCGAATTTTTTGACTGAGATATTTCAGGAACAGGACGATTACTTCTTATCTAACGTCAAGACAGTCGACGATATGACAGAGGAGAGGAAACGTCTCCTGTTGTCCACTACCAAGTGGGGAGAGACGGTTATAAGTGCCATTTCCACTTGGCCATGTCTCAATATTCTCAAGGATTTACCCAGCACTGAGTACAGGGGTAAACAGTGTAATGGATGTCAGCTGAGCAAAGTTTTTGCCAGGGTTTTGCTGTACGGACAGCCGTACAATGCTACCACTCTCGAGGGCTCACCACCGGATCTTAAAGTGCCTCAGGAAAAGGTGATTAAGCATTTTTCATGGATTCACGGGTCTTGGTTTCATCAACATTGAACATTACAACATACTCAATATTACTTGGGTTTTTTTTTTTATCACGTGGATACCGCCAAGTCATCAGTTTTGGCTTGGCTTATTACGCGGGAGGTCAATACCCCCAAAGTAATTGATCGTTAAATATTCTTTTACTCATTTACAATGATGTAACTATTTTTTTACTGCTTCGCCACCATCTCGAGATGACTATCTGTTTTTTGCATTTTAAAAGCTTGGAAAATATTTTTTTAATCAACTATTAATATTAAAATCGATCGATTAATCGGGATCGATTAATCGGGAGACAACTAGTCTTGTCTTGATAATTGTTGTCTTTCGTTAATGTTTAATTATTTCCGTATACTCGCAGGACTTTCTGCTATGCAGAGTTTGTCAGACTAAAGTAGGACTCTTCAACAAAGTCGCTCACCAAAAATATCTAATGTTCCTCGAGTGTGCGAGACGAGTAGCTGATAAGAGACTGGCAGATCAGAATAAAGACACAACAATTATTCTCAATGAATTGTTGGCTGACGAGGTGTGGCTGAACCAGGTAAATACCTCATTATCTCAACTAATCAACTCATGAGATTTCCAATTGCGTTTAATCAATAATTTTTGTATTTCAGTTATTCAAAGAAGTGCGAACAATTTGGGCTGAAATTGATAACATTGAGCATCAAGTTCGTATAAAAGAAAGTGCAAAGAGGAACAGAGAACGTGAAATTGATTGTGAAACAAATTGCAATGACGTTCCCTCAGGTACTGATGCTAAAACACTCATCGAAGACCTCACCAAGGACTCACTAATGACAGACTCTGGTGTGAGTGTTTCGTAGTGTAAATTTCAGTGACAATTAATCAACAATAATTAAAAATCAGAAATACAATTGTAAGAACTGTCCCAGTGATGAAAATGTCAGAGACAATTTTAATGCACCAGGGGGCTCTCCTCGGCAAGGGGGAGGGAGAGAAATTGTAAACATTAGACAATAGTATTTTTAACATTGAGTAGAATTTGCAGGAGAGCGTGGGGAGAGCATGTATAATATTTACTCTGAAGAAATTACTCTAGGATAATTCGAGACGTGTCTTTTGCCATTCGAGTTTAATTCTTATTGTAATTAACAGGAAAAACATTGGAATCAGTGGTGTGAATAGACTACAATTTATATTAATTATTCTAGAGTTGATACGTAAGATAATGAATATTTTAATGTCCTTGGGTGAGGGCATGTGATAAGAACGAATGAATGTAATATACGAGTTATGCATCAGTTGCAGGATTAACAGAAGTTTTGTCAGGTTTTCGCCAGTTGTCACGGGGAGAAAATCACTTTGGGTGAGTCAATTTCACTTTCACTGCAATCACTTGAGATGGTCGGTATAATCTGAAGTTGGGAGATGTTGAATCATTGAATTTCGTGGCTTTTTCTTCTTCACTGGCGAACTGACTTCTATAATAATGACACAAACACGTTTTCTCTTCATAGTCTGGTGCAATAAAGAGTCTGGATTCACTTTTTTTTATTCAGCAGTTTCGTTGGACCTCAAATTAGCCTCAATTCTGCCTTTTTTTAGCACAAATTTTGGTGAAGCACAAATAGAAGAACTGATTCCAGTTTGAATTTATTTACAAAATCAAATGAACAAAAGAGTCCCCTCAATTGTTTAAATGAGACACTGGCGGGCGAGGTTTTTGCAGTAATCATTGGAATTTTTTTGTTTTCAGTATATTTTTTTCTTTGAACAACCCAATTCTTCATACAAGCTTTATTAAAAAAATCATTATATATATTTTTTAACTTGCCCATCCGCGGAAATAATCATGGCAGCTCTCACGTGCGATGCTGTGGGATTGTACATTGAAATTGAATTTTAATTTCTTCAACGTAAATATTAGCTTTTAATTTTTCCATTCTATTGGGGAATAAATAAATGATAAAAATAAATTGATAACAATTTTGTCTAGAGAGTGAACTGGGGAATTGTATTTTTCGACTATGTATGAGATTATATTTGTAAATTGTAAAGTATATTAAAAAGAATTTTCTTTTGAGAATTCTGGTGAAGCATGTGTGAATGAAAAAACAAACACGAAAATTACCTTTTTTTAGTTCATTTTTTTCTTGCCGAGAATTTATGAAAACTTGAATTGGATAAATGCGGGCATTTGGAGAACATCACAATTATTATTTCAAAACAATTCATGATTCAGGTAATTAGCAAGATTGTTTAGGGATTGAAAGGGTGGAGAGTCATGAAATATTCCTTGTCGACATTCTCACGTAAGTGTCTCGTTATGATTTATTATCACTTCAGCGCAGATTTTATTTTTCTTAGGTTTATTTTCTCATTTTGTTTGTAAGATATGTGCCATGTAATAGATGATATCATGTGTGATCGATTGTCGGGGGGGGGGGGGGGGTTCCTTGGGATCGATAAATAATAATTGAAAATGACAGCAGAGCTGATGATCTCCTCTGCGCAATCGATCGAAAAAAAAAATCCAAATGCAATGAATTATAATGAGCAATTTATTTAAGTACCACTGGATAATAACCCACAGGAATTCATAAATTTGTAACAGAAAAAAAGGGAATACCGAATGAAATTGTAAACTCGCGAGACAGTATTTTCTTCGTTTACAGTTCATTTTGTTGAATGATATCGTCTAAATATAAATACATAATAACTGTAGACCTTTAAACTACTGGCATAATTTATGTTTTTATTAATAATTTTTGAATAAAAAAATTACAAAATTCATACAATTTGATCATTGAAGAATTATCATTCAATTTAAACTGACAATACAACAGACAAATCTTATCTAAAAAAAATGTAAACATGTAGTTTTTCCATATTTTCCTATAATTTTTTACCGTTTAAATTGCCACTTCTCTCACAAATTTCACTTTGACAAAATCGCCCAAACCATCAGTTTTCCGGGAAAAATTGAGGAAATGTTGATTGTGTCTCAAAACGCCTTCAAAAATTCATCCAAAGCCCACGTGACCCCCGAAAATTCTCGACGTGCCCCTTTCCCCTAAAAAGCGCGCACCGGAAAACGTCCGGTGACGCATGCGCAGAGAAAGCATGGAGATCCTCACTCCTCCCCTCCATGCCGCAGCCGCTGCCATTCCAGTTCGCGTTTGTTGCCCGTGAAGGATGCCTTCTGCCAACCCTAAACTAGAAAAACAGGCCTCTACGGAGGCCACCGACCCAATACGCCAAGCCATAATCGTTATCGAGCACAAGATAAGGAATTTGGAAAAGCGTAAGGTAAGTAGAAGTCCCAGAGTCACCCAAAGCCACCCCGTAACCGAGTTATCCGGCATTTTTCATCCATTCAACTGTCAATCGGCCGCTTCTAACCGTGCACGTCCGCCATGTTTCCTCTATCGGTGGCACCATGTGCTCGACCACTGAATTTTTCTCATTATTCACTGAACGTACTCGATAATTCATTCCCCAGATCCCGAAAAATTCCCCCCAAATTCTCCATCTGACGAACAACAATCGTCACTCGTCCTTTGTTTCACGCCTTGTCGTCCTTTCCTCGTCCTTTGGGAGAACTTCGAGGCGTCCCAACGGACATCCACACGTACATTTCGTGTCATGGCGGTTCCTGAATTACACACTTCCAACTTTGGTGGTAAATATATTTGCTCGTGACGAGAGGAATTCCCTTGAGACAAGAGTTTGGCATTTATTTTCCATTTTTGGGAATTCTGGAATATTCCCAGCATCTTCGATCGTCGTCGTGGGGCATCGACAGATGCACCTGCACATGATGATCATCAAAATCCTAGCTAATGAAGAATTACTCATTATTAACTAATTAAATGTTGCAAGACTCCCTGTATTTTCATTGTCAAGTGCGTTTAATCCTTTCGTAACAATTTTGACAACAGTTTTTCCATTGTTCTTTTGTGATTTTTATTTTTAATTGTCGTTAGCCGTTGATAATTAAACAATACAGACCCTGATTTTTCTTGATTTACCTTCAACACCCTCACACCTGAATAATTGAGAAAAAAATTATTGATTATTAAATACGGAAATATTCCAGGACTTGCGATTTGAGATTCCACACAATATCTCGTGTTTCAAGAGAATATATTACACTTGCAATTAAATTCACCCGAGCAATTTACCTCGTTCCAGTCTTTCCTGCAGTCGAGTCCTATTTTTTAACGTCTTGGAGCCCCCTCATGAGAGGGTTCTCACTAGATATTCCCTATGTAATCACGAGTTTTCAACTGAAAGTGCGGATCCTAGAAAAATATCAATCAGCCATTGCTGAAATGAATAACCAACGTATGCACAAATACTTCAAACAAAAATTGGATTCTATTTACGTGCAGTTGCCTCTGTTTTTTTTTTTATTTACTGATAACGCGCTTTACAACATACTCTAGGAGCAATTTTCCTTTTGTTAGCTCCCGACTTTCTCAACTGAACAATATTTTATTGCAGTTATTGACGCCAATATCGACTCTCCTGTTTTAATTCTGCGATTTTACATTTTTTGTTGTATTTTCTCGATTCAGAAGCATTCTGATCGCTAACTTCTATTGTTTGGGATTGGAGAGGGGTACAATGGTTCAGTTGGTGGCCCGAGCGATTGTCTTTTCTCGGAAGAGACGATTAGTCATCGGAGGTCGTCGCTAACACCCGAACAGTTTTACCCACTTTTTTATTTTCCTCGAGGATGGGAGAATTTTGACGGGGAGAGGGCTAATTCGGTGGCACTTTGGATGATGTAATCTTTGGAATTGCAGGGCAAGCTAGAGGGGTACAGGGATCTCCAGAAGAGCGGGAGGGAACTGGACAAAGACCAGAAAACAGCTGTCGCCAAGTATGATGAGGTTCTACAGACACTCGACATTACAAGGGATTTGTACAAGGCAATTGTTGGAATTGCAAATGACTCGGCTAAACAGCAGAAAAAACTCGCGAGGAAGGAGGCTCTGGAGAGGACGCAGCAGGATATTGCCAAGGTCAGTGATAATCAGTGGTTTTTCGTGGCGTGAGTTGAGTAATTTCACTCAATACAAATTGTTAAAATGGCCTTTTTCATTCGACAATCGGTGAAATTAATTAATTTGTTCGTTGAATTTTGGAACGTATTTCGTGAGTAGTTTGTGGTCTCAACAAAAGTGAAGTAATTTCACGGGCGTTTTGGATACTGAGATTTTTTTTTGTCGTGGAGGGATCGAATCTGAAAAGACATGGATTTTTATTCAATAAAATCACTGAAACAAAGGTTCGAGAGAGAGAGAGAAAGTTCACCTTTGCCGCGTGTGTGCTCGATATGACTCCCACGCCTTCTCCAAGTGAATACAATAATCAACAAATTCAATACATCTCAATCCAGGACACTCCAAGAAACTCCTCCCAATTTTTAAACAAACACTCGCTAAACTCAACATCACACATACAAATTACTCCACTAAGCTCCAAAAAATTCCTGAAACCTCCAGGTTCGAGAGGTCCTCCTGATCCAGGACATTCTGAACAACATCGGTGCTGAGGTAGCTCGTGAGGATTTTCTCGCGGGTAGTAATGGTGCGACAAAGCTTACCGAGGAGGACCTGAAGTTCCTGGACGACCTCTACAACGAGATAACCGCAAAACGTCACCCAGACAGCCCAGACACAAGCTTTCCCCAGCAGCTTCAGAAAGCAGCTGAGCACTACATCGCAATAATCGAGGGTAAACAGAGAGAATTCGTGGGCACGACATACCTCAAGCTGAAGGAGCTCCTGACGTCGGTGAATCAAAGTGGCTACTTTGACCAGGTCCCAGTGCAGGAAACTGAGCCGACGATTGAAGTGCCAACTGAAACTGTAACTGAGCATCGTGTGAATGATGCACCAGAGACAACTGAAGACTATACGACAGGCGATGTACACATTCCACCCCCCGAATCAATGATTCCAATGTCCAATTTTCCCGTACAAGTGACACCAGTGCCAGTTGTATCGGCCCCAGGACCAATACCAGTTGTTCCACAAGCAATTCCACCTCATCCAGCCCCAGTTGATACCAATTACTACGGCAATACAGGGCCATTTGTGCCACCCCAGAGCCAATCACAGCCACCAGTGCAGGCACAACCACCGCGCATCAACGATGTCATCGGTGGTACGCCAAACTTTTTTTTCCTACAGGAGTCGGAGCTCGATGCACCCGAGGTGAGCAATCAACAGCCCATTGTACCACACATTCCACCAGTCAATGCACCCATACCCACCCAGACATTCACCAATCAGAGCTTCAGTGGGGCACCCGTACAAGTACCACAGCAGGTGATTTATCCTCATCCACCGCAGGACATCAATCACATTCCGGGATTTGCCAATCCAAATCCACCGCCCCCTATACCAATGCCACCGTCACATCAGGGAAGTATCCAGTACAGTCCACAGCATCCGGCTGGTTATCAAGGGTATGAGGGGGTCACTGAGGCTGAGGCACAAATTCCGGGAGAGGTGAGTGCGGGTCAATCACCATACTCTCGGTTTTTTAAAGTTTATCACAAATTAAGAATTGCCAACTCAAGAAGCCCAAAGTAAGAGCTTCTTAAGTTGCATTACTGGTCATTGAATCGTTAGGTGTCTTTATCAAACTCTCGTATTCATAAAAATCGGTTCCCAACAATTGTAAATTCCCCGCAAAAGATATTTTGACTTCTGGAGAGTATGTTCTCTCTTTAATTACTGGAACTCAATTTCTTTAAATTCAATTTTAGTTTCCACTCGATAAAAATTATTTAAAAATTCCGTAAATATTGTATTTTTCTCTCTCGTCGCGGAAATTGAACTGTCAATTTACGACTGGTGTTTGTGAATGAAGGACAAGGGAGAGCAGCGTCAGGAAGATCCATCAGTTGTGACAGCAGATGTTGAACGCCCCAATGAATCCGTGGACTGGTGCCAGATGACCGACAATACTCCCATGAATGAATGGAATTCAGCGGACGTAGAGCAACAGCAATCAGGCCAGCAGGACTCGCAGAGTGGCCAGCAGGCGTGGGGTGAGCAGCGAAGTGGTTACCGAGGTCGTGGGGGAAGACGAGGCAATTCCAATGGTTACAATGGCAGGGGAAGGGGCTCAGCTGGCGGTTATCAGCAGAATGGACGTGGAGGTGGTCAAGGTAATGAGTCCATTATTTCTCTATTAGAAATTCGTTGAGCCTAGAACAATCTCTCGATCAATTGGCGACTAATTTTATTTTTTATAATTAACAATCAATTATTGTTGTTATAATTTTGTTCATTCGATTGTTGACGAATTTATACAAACGTTGATTTTGATTTTGCCAAATCGATGTAAGAAAAATTCGAAGATTAA
The DNA here is from genome assembly GCA_030522845.1 of Psyttalia concolor. Classification (NCBI taxonomy): domain Eukaryota; kingdom Metazoa; phylum Arthropoda; class Insecta; order Hymenoptera; family Braconidae; genus Psyttalia; species Psyttalia concolor. The sequence goes on from JAPYZM010001179.1 coordinate 27,355, forward strand.
GGGATTTCACATTTGCCGCGTGATTAGTTTCAGTTTCATGACTTCCACGCCTTCTCCAAGTGAAAACATTCCTTCAGCCGTTTTATTGAACTAAAATTGACAGTTCATAATTTTTTTCATGGAATTAAGCATTTCTGATAACGAGATTCGGATTATTAATTTCCGTGATGTTATTACTTATTAACGAACTCATAAATGATTCATTTATTCGCTAGTTAGTTATAGCGATTGCTTATTTTTATTTTGTTGCAAAAAATAACATTATCCAATTAAATTACACAATTTTCCTCGATCATGAAAGGGAAATCCTACTTAGCGACAAGAACTATTCGCAAGTAGTCAATAACGACGGGAAACTTCTCAAGTTTTTGCGTTCGTAACTATCGTTTGATGAATAATTAGTGACATAATAATCAGATTCATTAAAGAGTCCACAGGTAGAGTTACATAAAGCCGATGTGAATTCTAAATTAATTTTTTACCAGTCCACGTTTCTCAGAGAAAATGCCCATTCCCCGCAAACCCTGGCCAAAAAATTGACTTGAAAGGAAATCTAATGAAAAAGAAATTCCTCATTCCAGCCAATTACTACCGACACGAGAACAACTACCAAAACGGTTACCAACGGAATTACCACAACGACGGTAGCACCGGTGGCTACAACGGCAGTTTCAAGCGTGCGGGCGGTGGTGGCGGTGCTGGGGGAACTGGTGGCTCTCGGGGTGGGCCGAGGTCCGGCGAGCGCACGGGAATGGAGCGGGGACGTGGGGGACAATTTCGGGGACAGAGGGGCGGCACTCGTGGAGGCTATGCACCCCGTAACAACAAACCACAGGCGCAACAATAACTCTCACCGACGCAACGAGTAATGAATAACATAAAAGTCTAATGACAGAAAATTTAAAAAAAAAAATAAAAAAAATACACACGCAGTCGTAATTGTACCACCGTCAGATATCGGTGAATTCGTTTGAACCCAAAATTTCCAAAATGTCGGTTTTTTCCCTTCAGTTCGAGGAATTTGTGGGCAAGGTTAACAAGTATTATCTACATTTTTTTTTCCTTTCAAAGGCGTGATCTAGGGACTTTTGAATTTTGATTTAAACGAATTACTGATTTCAATGAATGAACGAGTGATCTCACTCTCCCATCGTTTGATTGGTGAAACAAAGTGATGACACGATAGTGATTTAAAAAAAATACATAAAAAAATCATGAGAAAAAAATAACGGCGACAATTGCTGGTGTATTGAAGGATATGGGGATTGGCTGGATTCAGCGATGTTGATACTAATGGGGGAAAATAATGAAATAATTAATGAAACACCACGCAAGTATTATTGTGTTGTGACAGAAGGCAGTTTTCACAGGGCAACAACAGCTAATCAACAAAGATTAGGGAAAAATGAAACAAATTAATAATTTTATTATATTAAAAAAATCTAAAAAAAAATGATAATACAAAGTGAATGATGAAACACGCATTTCAAAAAAAGGAAAAAAAATGTAAAAAAAGAGAAAATATATGAAAAAAAAAATGAGGACATAGACACACGTGCGCGCATTAAAATTTTTGATTGAGATACGTATTAATGTACATCGATTTAACAAACGTGGTTGGGGGTGTAGGCATACGTGCGATTATTTTCAACGTATTCGCATGTGATTTATTGGTATCTGAGAATATTTATTTTTGATTTGTTCGGTGGTAAAGTGGTGAGATGAATTTTTCAGATTATCTCGAGATTTGGGTTTTTGTAAATATCTTTAGAAATTTTCGGGGGCTATTTCTCGGGAATTTTCTTGTTGATTTGGAGATGTTTGAATAAATATTTGACTGTCTATTACAGACATTTTTATTGAGAAGAGTCTTGACTAATTCAGTTTTACGACTTACCAATGGATTCAATCCAACCCCTCAGCGTTTTAAAAATCAATTGAATTTCTATTAATTCTCTCGGGGCGCGATAAAATCAAAATCATCAGTTGTCCACTCTTTCTCTTTGTTAAATATCCTGAGACCCAGTGTATACGATTTTTTTTAAAACTTCAATCCCAAAAATTGTTTCATCTCCCTCGGATTAAAGCCACTGATTAACAAGAATATTCTGAAATTCAGCGGATGAATAAATATCGAGAAATTACATTTCACAACTTTCCACTGAATTCAATGAGTCAATAATCATTGGTATTAATTAATTAAAATTGATAAAGCACTGCAAATTCCCCCGGTAAGCCCTCGCCATCAAAACGACCAATTAAACCATTTTAATGAATGAAATCAAGAATTATGTCGCTCATCAAAAGAAATATTCTCATGTCTTGAGTGTTATTTTTTTTTACAGTTGTACGTAGGAATATTCGTACCATCTTTTCCCTTTTTTTTTTCGCGGAGGACATTGCGCTCATTTGTCACGAGAGAAATTGAAAACAAAAATTGAATTGTGGGGATTACGGAATATTGAAACAGAGCCCGCGGTGTTTTAGCGTGTAAGTCGAGTAAAATGTACAATTTATCACGGAGGAAGTAGTTGGAATGCGCCAAGTTCGTAAATAATAAAACAAATTATATTAAAGAGAGAGTGTAAAAATCGTGCTCATCGCAGTTGCACATGACAGAACGTGAGGTAATGACGAGAAAATATGTGAAATATCTACCGTATCGTATTTTGTTTGTACATTTGTGTTTAATCACTACTTTATTTTTTTTTCCTACCCTCTCTATTCACTTACTATTGATTCATTGCGTTCAAATTGCGTTTTTACGAATTACCTATGTATCTTCCAAAAAAAAAATATCAACTACGAATTTCTCCTCCCCCTACCCCTGCTATTATTAGCCTACTATCACGCTCGGTGTGAAAAAAAAACATGTTCGCTTAGTTCTTTAAGATGTTCTCAAGAAAAAAAATGAAGAAAACGTTTAAATAAATAACAAATTGCCAGCACTCGTGTTTATTATTGTAAATTATTCATTAGAAAGTAGAAGAAAAATAATTGTGTTGCTTACAGAAAGAACAAAAAAGGTTCCCTCACAAATTTTGCAAATGATTGGCTTTTAAAAGAGTCTAATCAATTTTTAAACATTTTCATTTCTTTGAATGGTCAATTAGAGTTTAAATTTCGCGCCATGAATTTTGGATCATTAGACAATGAACAAAAGCAATTAAAATTCGTTGTTTTTGGGGGCGGAATTAAACAAGCTGAAGATGCTTTGAGAAAAATTAATAATATAAACAATATCCACAAGGATGAGATGATTAATCGAAGGGAGCGTCGCCATTTTATTTGGGGTTCACCTAAAATGGTGACGCCATCATCTCCTATTTTAAAATGTTTTTTAAAGTAATTTAGCGCCTTCGGATGATCATAAATTCCCCTCAGATGGTTTCTGCAGAGCTGAACAATTTTTCTAAGCCATTTTTCACGTTTTTTCGCTCATTTTTGCCGAAGAATTCGGCGTTCAAAATTTTCTCTGCATTTACTGATCTTCGATCTCTGAAGACTCCCTTTCAAAACAATCTCTTCCGTTAGAAAAAGAGTTTTTGAGATAATAAAATGAAGAGCTGAGGATATTTTTTGAGATAATAAAATATATATGAGCCTAGAAAATTTTAAGTGCTTTCAAATATCGCTCTCAAACTTTCAACGACCGGAACCCGAATTCTCAAGTGGCGTCAGACCTTGAGCGAGCCCCATGAAGCCCGATCCTCAAAAGCAGACACGTCGACGCGTCTGCAGAATTTCAATGCCCGCGGAGCAGTCACCACCATTTCTACCTACCGCTCCGTTTTTTCCGAGTCTATTGAATCGCGAGACAAGCCTAAACCTCCACCCCAAGCCCTTCGTTACACTCTAAACCAAATCGCCAAGCTAAATAAAAAAATCCAGAGGACAAAAAAATGTCACAGTGGCGGAGCTTTGGGTGACAATAGGCCACCTCGCATCGCACCAGGACTATCAATTCTCACGTTTTCATTCGCGAGGCAACGGAGGACTGATGATAAATGACGAATTATTGATTGCCAGGTGGTCGTAACTCCAATCGCGACATGGCATCCCGCAGGTGAGCTATTCCCCCTAAATCCTCTTCATCTCTCTCGCGAGTCGAGTGACGAGAGGGAGAGGAAAATGTGAATTTTTTTTCCTCCTCCTCTTCCTTTTCTTTTTCTCTTCTACCTCGACAGAGGTATGTAATGATCATAGACTCACGGACACTGCGCGAATAGTATCTGCAAGTTGCTCGCGGTGTAGACTTGTTCGGTTTTTACGTCAAGTTCTGCGCACTTACGCTCGTTACGACAAATGAGTCGCCGATGATAATACAATTGGAGTGATTTAAAAAGTCCAGGGGATCTGTTGATTGTTGAATAATCGAGAAATGATGAGGGAATGTCCCGGGGGAATGGAGAATTCATGGATACCACCAGTGTCACGTCAAGCTGGATCATAAAATCCGTATTTGGTGATTGCCTTGCCATATCCATATGAAAAGACGTTTTGTCAATAAAAGATTTTAGTCATGGGGCGCGGCAGTTACCAGTGTTACGTTGGGAATTTTTGGCAAATGAGGGACATTTAGACAATTTGTGGACTTTTTTTTTCATTGATCGTTGCAGATGGTTTCATCCAAACATATCAGGACTTGAGGCCGAGAGATTATTGATGGAACGTGGATATGACAGTTCATTTCTAGCACGTCCTAGCTCCTCTAATCCTGGGGATTTCACACTCTCTGTGAGGTAGGATTCTTGTGGTTGGAGCTCTTGGGGAAATAGACAATTGAAAGTCGGTAATTATTGGCTTTTTTTTGGTGGAAAACTTTCGGCACTTTCTAATGCTGTAATCCTAGCGAATTCGTCAGTGGGGCTGCACTATTTTGGTGCAGTCGGAAATTAATGACAAGTGTGTATAGATTTCTTGACGTCCGCTGAACCGAGACTCGTATTTTTTACTCAAAATCAATTTTTTCCACGTTCGCTAGAGAATTAATTCTGGAAAAGACAATAATTTACCGTCTACAGAGAAAGTGCCATCTCTGTCAAAATTGTATAAGTGGTTGACATTTGACAAAAAAGGCAATCAAGGGATTTTGACAATTGAATTTCTTCAAATTTTTAATTGAAGAAAAAACTTTTTTGGTCAAAATCAACCACTTTAGAACACTTCTTAAACAATAAATAATTAGGGGAACATTAAATTTGTTGGGAGCAATAAATTCATGAAGATGTGGCTGTGGTCAAGTGGTAAAAGAAGATAAACCGCAAAAAAAAAATTCATCAAATTTCTCATTCAATTTCAAAAATTGTGAAAAAGAAATTTCATGGACGTTTTACGAGCTCGTGAAAACCTTTTCCAGATAAACCTACACTTCCATTTGTCGTTCAAAAAATGATTTTCCTCCTGAATATTTTCATTCGTGTCTAAAAAAAAGTAATGGATCATTAAATGTCAAATTGTTCCTAAAAATGTTTTTTCTTCTCAACGGTCCAAAACTCGAACGTCCCTTTCCACTTTAAACGTCTCAATAACTTCTCTGGAATGAATATTTTAACCATTACTTTTTATTATTCTCAAAATTACGTAAAATCCATTAAATTTCATTCTTCCTCGTCTCCATCTTCTTTTACCACTTGGCAATCTTCTTTACAGCGGCGATAAAAACTGAAAATAATTTTTTTTCCCTTACGAATTTGTAATACTAGGAGAAACAGTGAAGTAACGCATATAAAAATACAGAATACTGGTGATTTTTATGATTTGTATGGTGGTGAAAAATTCGCAACACTGTCAGAATTAGTGCAATTTTATATGGAAAATGGTGGACAATTGCGTGAGAAAAATGGCGAAGTCATTGAGTTGAAATATCCCCTGAATTGTGCTGATCCAACAACAGAGCGTTGGTTTCACGGGCATTTGTCAGCCAAAGAGGCTGAGCGTTTGATGCTCGAGAGAGGCAAGAACGGATCATTTCTAGTGCGCGAATCCCAGAGTAAACCAGGCGACTTTGTACTCTCAGTGAGAACTGACGATCGCGTGACTCACGTAATGATTCGCTCCCAGGTAAAGATTCCTCATTGATTTGCAACAGCTGTATGCATAATACTGCCTCATTCACAACCACAATATTATCCTCTTCTTCATTATTGTCAGGACAATAAGTATGACGTTGGTGGTGGTGAGAAGTTCGACAGTCTGAGTGATCTTATCGAGCACTACAAGAGAAATCCAATGGTGGAGACTAGTGGAAGTGTTGTTCATCTGAGGTGAGATCATTATAATCTCCGGGAAATCAATTACAGAAATTACAGTAAACGTTGAATCATTAAATGAAATCATTCAATCTCAATTTATCATCACTCCACGACGATTGCTTTCACTTGAATGATAAACCAGAACGATAAACCTTAAACTTAAAAGGATATTCAATCAATCGGAAAATAAAATCTCACGTTTGAATAATTAAAAAAAAATCCTCAGGCAACCATTCAATGCCACCCGAATAAATGCAAGTGGGATAGAGAGTCGAGTAAGACAACTCCACAAGGAGAACGGCTGCTCCAATGGCTGGACATGTTGGAACGGTGGTCCTGATGGTGACGAGACTGGTTCGGGTCGTGGCAAAGGCAAGGCCGGCTTCTGGGAGGAGTTCGAGTCCCTCCAGCAGCTGGAATGCCGACACTTGTTCTCGCGCAAGGAGGGCCTGCGACCGGAGAACAGGGCGAAGAATCGATACAAGAATATTCTTCCCTGTGAGTGGAGTCATCACCAACTTATCCATTAATTAATAACGACGCTCATTAAATTTCCAGTGCTAATGCATCATCACTGACTTTATAATTCTGTTTATTTAGTTGATCACACGAGAGTTAAACTGAAGGACGTGGATCCCAACGTACCAGGGGCGGATTACATTAATGCTAATTACATAAAGGTGAGAGAGATAGGGCATTAGTGTTGAATTACTCGTTACGATGTCCATCACTGTGGGTTACAATGAATTCTTTATGCTCAACAGAACGAGGAGGGAGAGGGCTCGTGCACCGGTATTACGGCCAGTGGTGATACTTGCATATTCAATAAATGTTATATTGCAACTCAAGGCTGTTTACCAAATACAGTACAAGACTTTTGGCACATGGTCTACCAGGAAAATATTCAAGTTATTGTCATGACCACCAAAGAAATGGAACGGGGCAAGGTGAACATCAGCTGTTTTTTTTTTTCCTCTCGCTTTATCGTATTTTTCTTTCGAGCCTTGCGATTTTGTTTTTTTTTTTTGCCAAGCGATGATGAAACCCATCTTCATCTGACGAGTTTCCGAGTGAATTCCTCGGCGAGTCTGTTTTTCTCGATACGGATTTAATTCGAGACATGCGCGAGCTGTTGTGTCAACCGCAATAACAACATTGACTTTGTAGATCGAGTGGTTTATTTATTGTTTGTTTATTGCGGTGATAATTATGCTTCTTGATTAGTATATTGTAATGTTTAATTGAGAGGAGGCCCTACGAAATTCCAATTATCGAATTTATGATGAAGCTTTTGCAAAGAAACTTGAGTGAAATTTACGAATTTCAAAGTTTATTCAACCACTCGAATTTCAAGGAACAAAAAAATTATTTCAATTCGCAGAATAAATGCGCTCGTTATTGGCCAGAAGAGGGTGAGGTGAGCGAGTACGGAGGTGAGTGGAAAGTACGGGCTCTGGCACGTACATCCACAGCTGATTACACGTTACGTGAATTTTTGCTACAAGGAAATAAGCCAAATTTCACTGAGCCACGTAGAATTTATCACTACCACTTCCAGGTGGGTAAATCATTGTGACAGCCCTCATTAGAATATGAAGGCCCATAGAATTTGCTGATGGGAATGATGAATATTCATAGGCATGGCCGGACCACGGAGTGCCCTCGGATCCCGGCTGCGTTCTCAATTTCCTGCACGATGTCAATGCGAGACAGGAGTCCATAGCCACTGCCTTGAGCTCCAGTGGACAATCGTTGTCTAGTGTAGGCCCAATCCTCGTTCACTGCAGCGCCGGCATCGGCAGAACTGGCACATTCATTGTCATTGATATGATCTTGGATCAGATTAAACGCCATGGTGAGTTTTCTCGATGATTCATCGATTTATTAAGCTCGTTAAATTACTCAATAATTTATTGATTTGTCTTGCAAATTGCTCACGCATGGAGAAAATTAATTCACTCTTGGGGAAATTACGTTATCAATTTAACTTTTGATCGGTTAATTTGCAACGGTTGACTTGATTCTCTGCAGGATTGGACTGTGAAATTGACATTCAACGAACCATTCAGAAAGTCAGGTCGCAGAGATCAGGAATGGTGCAGACAGAGGCACAATATAAATTCGTTTATCTTGCTGTACTGCATTATATTGAGACTGTGTCACAGAGAAGACAAGCTGAGCAGGTTTGTCCCAGTTTTTGCCCCCCCCCCCGAGAATTTCTTTTAATTATTTTTTAATGAAGCTGACGCCCGACTCTCTCTGTCTCTCATTATTTTTTGTCCATAGACTCCCCAGAATTCTGAATCTCTAATCAGTACAGCCGGCACTGGACACTTAATTTCCGCCATTTTAGATTCTATGATCTTCCGTTTGACCGCAAGAAAAAAAATTTTCATGCTTGCTTTGAAGCGTAATTAGTAACCCCATAAGTAGCTACCGTGACCAGGAATTCTGGAGAATCTAGGGACAAATGTAAAAACAAAAATGGCGCCCAAAATGACAAAAAAAATCCTATAAATTTCAGAAATCACTCCAATTGGGTCGCGAATACACAAACATTCGCTACAAGAGTGAAACAAACAGCGTGAGTGCAGCTGTTGCCGAGTCGGCGTCATTTGCATCCACTCCTACCCTCTCGACGACAAATAATTTCACACTGCCCACACCGGTAGGCAGCCTGAGGCCCAAGTAGTTGTTAATAAATCCTTGAAATTCTCACACGTGTTCAGCCATAATCGCTGATCGTCATCCCAATATCTTGTACTTTCTGTCCCTTAATGCGTTAAGACAACAATAATTCGCATAGATACAATGACAAGTGTTCGATTAGTGGCAACGTAACTGTTGTAATGCGGAGCAAAGGCTTATTAATTTTTTAAGTAAGGCAACAACAAAAATGGAGAAAATAATACAATCAATGATAGAACGCGTAGAGGCGAAAATTGTGAGGTAAGACTACTGTTTAGTTTACTTTGGGATTTATTACATGACAATTTTATTTCATACCAGATAGGGAGTTCATTGTACCCGACTGGGTCGCGGGGAATTTTGCCGTAAAGTCTAGGGAAATTGCTTCGACTCTTTGCGCAATTCGCAAAAATAATGTGAGAATTATTCAAAAGGTAATGGGCAAATTAGTGTTGCCATTTGTGATTGGATTACACTTAGTATTACGATATTTCGCTTTTCATTTCCAATCGATAATGTCGAGATAATTATTGCGATTGTTTCGCCTTTTGGTACGCTGGAAGAAGTTGATTGAGTAAAAAAAATAAGTGGGGAATGAGATTGCCTTGTTTTCAATTGGAAATTCATAATGTTGCCTTTCAATAATTCATTCAGTACCTCAAGGTATCTCGTACGGTCGTGAAATATTCAATTTGCCACTCAGTTGATCCAAGAATTCATATTAAAAATAATTATACATTAATTCTGCGGGTAGAAAATATGATTAATGAATTTATTGTGGGGTAATGCCGGTCATGATAAAATTTATTTCATTCGCGACGAATGGAAAATGTGATAAATGTCATTTAAATTAGATTTTTTATGGAGCTTTAATTTAATCGAGATCACTCGAGGCTGGCCAAGCGAACCTCGAGGATTAGTGATTTTTTTTTCTCGTTTTATTTGCACACTTCGTGATTAATTCTTCCTTTTTTTTCTCCTTTTTTCTTTCTATGAATGCAATTTATCTCGTAGGGTTCAGCCTGTTCTGAAGAAAAAGAAAATACACACACACACGCATAATTATTTTTTATTCTTCTCTGGGGGAGATTTGATTTTTAATGGAGTTGTTGTCAGTGTCATTGAATCTGACATACAAATGATCTTTGTTTTTTTTGTTTTAATTTTTTTTTTCTATCTCAAAGTATACAATTTATCGACAGGAGAAATAAAATATTCGGTCTCGTAGACCGTCTTCTCGTTGGTATACATAATATTTATGAAAAGAAAGCCTGATTATATCTAGAAAATGAAATAAACAAATTAATTTTTTGCGTAAAAATTGTGTATTAACTGATAATCCCATTAATCCACATAATATGCATAAATGTAATGTCAACTTTTGCAGATGTACAATCATTACTAAGTTGCACGTGAAACTCGATGATTGTTTTATTTGATGTCTTTTGATTCTTCATGAAATTCTTTCAGTGCGGAAACAAGGATTTATGGCTAAACTTCTAAATTCATTTTTTGGTATAGAGTATGGAATATCATTTGACAATTTTTACTCTGTTGGGGAATGTTTTCTCTACCGGTTTCACTTCGCCAAAACGAGCTTTACGTTTTTCTATTCTCGCTTCGAGTTCAGCCTGAAATAAACATTGAAATAACGTTTAAAACTCATTGTCCAAATTGCTGGACATTTGCAATTTATGATTTTTTTATTTCTTACCTTTTCCATGAGACCAGAGGCATTTGTTCCAAATCTCTCGGCTCTCTTCTTCAAGACTTCATAAGAAGTATTCTAGAAGAAATAAAGAAACATGATTAAAAATTGAACTGATTAAGCTTTCATTGTTTCTAGTGGCAAATACTCACAACTGGAGTTTTAATTGATGCCGAGGACTTTCCGTTGCTCTGATTTTCACTGTTAAACCTAGCAGATCTGGCTTCCTTCTTAGCAGAGTCCGAGAGGGGCACTCCAAATTTCTTGGCTCTCATCTCCAACCGCTCCTTGACCCCCAGCTCTGAGAGCTTGATGACTTTCCTGGCAGGTGCACTGTCCTCTGGACTCTCAGACTTTTCCTCCTTCTCTTCAGGCTCGTCCACCTTCACCTCCTCAATAACAGGATTTCTGTTGAGAATTATTTTCTTAGCCGCTGTGGGGCTGCTATCCTCAGTCGATTTCCTCTTCTCTCCGACTTCTTGGGAGTCTGGCTTGGACGATAATTCCTCGATTTCTTCATCCTGTCCATGGAAGAAATGCACACAAATTTTTAAACAATTACTTTTAGTTCGTCAGGAGATGGGGTCGACAGCTTCACTTACACCAAGCACTGCATCCTCATCTAGGATTTCATCAGCTGTTTCGTCCAAAGATAAGCTGGAGTCTGAAAAGTTGAAGACTCAAATAAAAATATAGAAATGGACAAATATCCCTCAAAATTCGTACAAGGCATAAGAGCAGGGAAGACAAAACGAAGCTTCTGAAATTATCAATATCTCATGACCAGATGATGCAATTGGAAGGAGTCAGGGCTCATTTTAAGCCCCGAAAAAAGCCCTCCAAACGAAAAAAAATGAGCAAGTTTCACTCAGCCAATCTCGAATTATCGACTGATGAAACCGACCTCTCCCTCAAGACCAAATGGAAAAAAACGTCCAACGAAAAAACAAAATATTAATTATAATGATTATCATTAATTATTCACCTCCATGAATAGCCAGTTGCAGTCTCTCGACGAGCTCGGTTTTATTTCCAGTGGTAGGCAATCCTCGCTGTTTCAACTCAGTTTTTAAATCGGCAACCTAGTCCCAAACCGAATAATCTTTCATTACAAAAACTTCATGTTTACAGGAGAGACGAGGGTGAAACCATTCATATTCAATCATCAATATCTCAAGATCGGCAGAGTGAAATTCAATATTATTCACCCCCTTTTAACGGAACTTTGGAAGCTTCAAAATGACACCCAAATCATTCCAATTGCCTCGACAGATCAGGAGATATTGATGATTTAGAAAAGTCCATGTTGCTTTATTCTCCCCTCAGTACAACAAAAAAAAATGAAATGAGAAAATAAAATGAGTCAATTGACACTTGTAGCGAATAATTGTAGGAGTGACTGAGCAATAAATGAGGACTCCTGTTTGTCGACAATAAAATCAAGAGCTGATTCTATCCTGGAGAAACATTGAAAGCTGCAAAGGCGAAACTAACCTTCATTTTCGATAATTCACTCAATCCCTTCTCGTACGAGGAATCGGCCATAATGTCAGTTCAATTGTTTTCCTGGAGAAGACACTCGCATACCCAGCACCACTAGCAGTATTGACACGTGATGTGTTTTGTTAATGGATATGGTAAATGTTGAAAAATGCCAGGGCACGACAAACCCCTTCAAAGAGTAATAAAGACTGCTTCAAGGACGCACGGAATCAATAGGTGCAAAAAAAAGTGGAGGTGTTGGTACAGTAGGAAATTCAGGAGCGACCGACAGAGGCGGATCTCAACGTCGCCCATCGTAATCTGGCACTACTTGTCATGCTTCCAGGTGTTCAAGCTTTTAACATCACCCAATGTTTATAAAAAAATGAAAAATTAATTTTACATCTGCTGAGAACAAATGGAACATTGTCAGTGAACTACTGAATTGCCCCGCGGAGGAGACTAGGGACCCCACGTGCCCTCTGGATGCACCTGACCGAAAGTGGCTTCGATAATGATTATTCTAGTAACCTCGATCCAGGATGCAATTCTCATCCCCCTTGTTTCCATTCTTCGTGAATGTTTGTCACGTACACACGACACAATAATATATACAACTGGAGTGAATTTTAGAGAGCTATTCCTATGATTGGAGACGTCTGGGCAATTTCTGTCATTCAATAGAGTAATTTTTATATTTTCATTATTAATTGTCATCTTTCCTGGCTCCATGGAGACAATTTTCCAGTTCATTCATTTTTCTTCTCGTGAAAAATTGTTTCTCGTGGCTTCTACATAACATGACACATTTTCAATCGATAATTTGGGCGAAAATACGGCGATTTTGGTGGTTTAATTATTGGGCAATTCCTCTGTTTATGTTCCAGTCCAGCAGCTTCACTGGGGGGTTCTGTGGATTCCTGGAAAAATGAGATGAAAATTAGGTCAGTCTGACGACGGAGACGTCCTTCCATTTTCCATTCAAGTCGGGGCAATTGACGTCGACAATGGTCCTGGGGCGAAATGATAAACGCAAGAGGAAGGAAGGGGATCTGGTGGATCTCATGGATCCAGCGTCAACTGCTCCAAAAAGGTAAATCTTGTTTTTATTCGGAGATTGAGAGGGTTCTGATTTAATCCTTCTTTCTATCCATTTTTCAATAAATATATAAATGAAATTCGGTTGCTCTCATTTCATTTTCGTTAATCATTCCTCGTACTTCAGTGTGTAATTTACTTAATTTATAATTCACGTAACGTGTGTCTTGGGATCTAGAATGAACTGTCCACCAAATTCCCATAAAAATATTCTCCCAAATGGTCAGACAACCTACAATTCCCCCCTTAAATTTCCAGAGCAAAAGTGCACGCCCAGCGAAAATTCGCCCAAGGAGTAGCGACGATATTCTCGCCAGTGCCAGCCCTGGTGAAAGAAAAAGAGAGGCCGAAGCCGGCCCTGGTAACCGAGCTAATAACGCACAAACGTCCAAATACCGAGGACTTCCTCACATTCCTCTGCTTCCGCGCTACCTCGATCCTCCCACCTAGTCTGAACTTCTTCAATCAATCAAAGAAAGAGAAACCAGAGGCCAAGACCCCTCGTCGAGGACATGCCGCCCCATCGTCCACCCACGGCCCAGCCGCCCTGACAATTGCCCCGTCAAAACCCGAGCGAGAGGATTCCAAGGCCCTTTCCAAACCAGCCCCAGCAGCGCCCGTACCAAGTACCACCAAGAAAAAATTCCCAACTGTAATCCACAAACCCGTAGCCGTAAACAAATATAAGACAGCGACATCCACAGTCCAGGCGCTGAAGAAAAAATATAAAGAGCAGAGATTGGCAAAGCAACGAATCGAGAAGAAGCTGAAGACATCGGTGATGCGAACACGTTCAGCGGCCAATCGAACGCTCCTAAAATCCCCCACAAAATTATCATCAAACACATTCTTAAAGCACCTGAACAAGAAGAGCATCTGCTTGAGGAGCAGCGGAGCTGTCGAGAGGCCGACAAAGGCGAGTAAATTATCGGCAAAGGTGAAGAGCAAACCAATGAAGAAGAAACTGGAAGAGAAGAGCGACTCAAGTGGAGATTCAGCTTCTGAGGATCACACGACCCCCAGGAAAACCCCAAAATCCAAGGCTCCAGCTGTCCAACAACCACCAAAAGATATCGTTAAAGCGAAGAATCCTGGGAAGACTAAATCAGATTCCGTGAGAAGAGTGACACGATCTCACCGAGAGCCAGTGCAATCGCAGTCGAGCCAGAGGCCCTCGAGGAAGACTAAAGAGGCCGCTGCAGTCTACATGGAGATCCTCAGTCGAAAGCTAGTGAGTCCTGACCTCGATAACGACGACAATATTTCAGTGGAGAGTTTCCCTGAGGTGCCAAACGCTCGGCGGGACTCAGCTGCGAAAAATGCCCTGAACGAGAAAAAAAAGATGCCTCAGGCTGTGAAGAAGTCTCACGAGGAGGAGAAGAGGATTCCGGTTAAGAGGAGTGTGAAGAGCTCGAAGTACTCGGACAGTGACGACAACTACTCCGTTCAATCCGAGAAGAGCAATCAGACGAGTGTAAAGACCCGAGCTATAACTCGAAGAAGTACCTCAGTCATCAAGTCCTCCTCGGCTCGTAATTTGCGCTCGACCGCCAAATCCCCAGATCAAAAATTTGACAAATCCACGAAAGTAAGTGCAAAATCAGCGAGCATTCTCAAAGACAAGAGGAAGGTGAAGCCCAAGCGGAAGAGCGACGACGAGAAATTGAGTGCTAGTGACAAGCCCAAAACAGCTGTTAAAAAAATCCTGAAGAAGAAAGCTGAAGTTGATGGAGAGTCTGACGAGGAGCCCCTCGGTGCAGTCCTGAGCCGAATAAACAAGTCATCAAAGCCAGCAAAGACTCCAGCCAAGCGAGCTGCATCAAAATCTAACGAGACAAGCAAAAAATTTCCCCCCGAGCCTGTGATAATGATCAAGAAGATGAGCAAAATTGCGACAACGGCAAAGGAGTCCGACGACGAAGGATCCTTTCGTGGTTTCAGTAAGAAGTCTGTGAGAACTCTCCCAAGTCCGTGTTCACTCAAAATGAACAATGACGCCCCAAAGCCCGGAAAACCTCAAGAGACTGATGAAAAACCGGAGGGATCCAAGGATTCCAATAAGGAGAAGCCCGCAGTAACACCGATAGCTCAGGAAAATATAACGAGTCAGCCTGATAAAAGTGATCCTCCCCAGGATATCCCTAAGCCTCTGTCCCAAAAAGAAATCCCCCAATATCCCACCAAAAAACCGTCGACTGTCCTCCCCAAAGACCCCGAGAAGAATTTTCTCGACGTGCCAACACTGCAGTCGATGGGTCGCAAGGAGCGAGTGAACATGTCGACGGAGCAGATAGAGAAATGGCTGAATGAGAGTTCGATAATGAAGGAGGAGAGCAAGGCTGAGATGGAGACTGTGATTAATTTTCCCTATGGCATAGAGCCAGAGAAGCCCAAGTTAATAATCCCAACTGTCCCAACTGTCCCAACTGTCCCAACCCAGCACCCCAAGCCCCTGCCACCTGTCGATTCCCACGAGGATTCAGCACCTGGTGAGGCCGGTGAACGTGGCCATTGCAAAAATAGCTGAGAAGCAGCTGAACAGCGGTGAATCCAACGCCAACAACAGCAAAAACCCAAAACCAGACAGCATCGTTTACTCCAGTACTGGAATAGCCACAGCAAAGACCTCAAACATTCCGACAAACAGGAACAAAATAAACGCCGATATAAAAGAGATCATAAAAGGGAGAACCGTGAAGCTCTTGGACTTCACCCCGGAGAAGACAAACCGCCAAGTCCCCGAGACTGACAACGAGTCCGACATGAACAGCCTCAAAATCGCCAGCGACAACGAGACAGTCACCACTCCCTCGCCGAACGAGAAGAAGAAGACTCAAATTCAGGGACGTAAGCCCTTCGTCTCAAAGGTGAAAGAACGAAAGCTCTCAATACCCAACTCCAACGCTTTCTCCCCAGAGGACGAGAGCAGTGTCTACGCTTTCAAGAACGAGACAGAAACCCCCGTCAACACTCCCTTCAGGCGAAAAATCCGCGAGAATAGGATTGAGACGAGCCTGAACGAGTCCAAGAAGTCCTCAGAGGTCGATAAGTCCGATCAAAAGTCAGTGAGCCCCTCTAAAAATCTGGATAAATCCCCTGGAGTCAGCCAGCAGGAGAATCCATCAGAGCCGCCTGTCTTCAAGAACATCCCCTCGATATGGAGCAACGACAGCTGCTCCACGTCCATCGCAGTCCAGATAAATTTCAACGACTCCGCGGACTCTCAAGGACTGAACAATCCATTCTACCAAGTCCAGCCCCGTCAGAATGCCCAGAAGAACTCGGAGAACACGAGCAACGAGATCTCCACTCAAACCGAAAACTCAAACTCCAATGAAGACGAGAACAATACAACCCAAGTGTTCTACATCCCCCTGGAGAACGTTGGAAGAAATATCTCTCAATTTACGACACTACAGGGACAACCACTGATCCAAGGAGTTGCTGTCAAGCTGGGGACAGAGGGTCCCAATGGGCCCAACCAGCGCGTCCTTCTGCGCGCCCAGCTGGTGACAAAGCCCCCGTTAACCGTCACCAGGTGTCCACCAATTGGAACAGTCCAACCTACAACGAGAGCGCCTCAGGGCTCCCTGGACGCGGTGCCATCGACATCCGCCTCGAATCCCTCATCATCACCAGTTAAACCCGACAAAAGCATCACCACTAACAACGACACTGAGACTCCAGACAACGTGAAGAAGCCAGCAGCAAAGCCCGTTACTCGTGAACCCAAGAAGAAGGCCGGCGACTCCCTGAAGAAGTCAGAGCCTCAAAAACGCCAGGAGAAGCGATCGAAGAAGACCTCGACATCCATCGAGACTGAATCCTTATCGTCCACCCAGAGTGCAGCTCTTGGTGCATCGATAACGAGCGACAGATCGGAGGCCCGTCTGGCAGATGCTCCCACGTTCTACCCAACGGAGAAGGACTTCCAGGATCCCCTGGAGTACATTGAGAAGATTCGTCCGCTGGCTGAGAAGTATGGAATCTGTAAAGTTGTGCCACCATCCAACTTCAAGCCCGAGTGCAAAGTCTCAGACGACATGAGATTCACAGCTTACAATCAGTATGTGCACCGAATGCTGCACCGGTGGGGGCCAAATGTCAAGGAGATGATGGCGATAAAGAAGTATTTGGCTACTCAGTCGATCACATTGTCCCAGCCACCTTGGATTGGGGGAATGGAGGTGGACCTTCCCCATTTGTATCAAACGGTCCAGAGTCTGGGGGGCTTGAAGGAGGTAATCGAGAAAAAGAAGTGGCAGAAGGTGGCCGATGGCATGAAGATCCCCAAGTCCGCGCAGGACAGGGTGACCAAACTCGATGACATCTACTGCAAGTATCTTCTGCCGTATGACACACTGAGCACTGACGAGCGAGAGAAACTGTTCGAGGATGTGGAGACTGAGTGGAGGAAGAGGGAGACTAAAGCTCTGGAGAGGCTCAACGACTCCACAACATCGTTGTCATCCCTGGACACTAGCAATAACGAGGAGGAGGAGGATGAGGACAGCTCTGATGACACTGAGGAGTGCATAGTCAAGGGTAGGAATATGCCGCTGAATGCCTTTTACAGGATAGCGCGGAACACTCAGAGGATGTGGTTCGGTGAGAGTAATGCCAGGAATCAGGGGAATGAGAGTGAGGCGTCCTCTGGAGACGTTGAGAGCGCTTTCTGGAGGCATGTCTCGGAGAGGAAGAGACACGTGTGCGTTCATGCTGCTAGTATTGACTCTAGTGGACGGGGTTTTGGCTTCTCCGTGGCGAAGAATAGCCCGTTTGCTAGACATCCCTGGAATTTGAAGGTGTTGACTAATAATTCAGGGTCAGTTCTGAGGGCTCTTGGACCTCTCATGGGTGTCACAATTCCCACGATTCATGTGGGCATGCTCTTCAGTGCCTGCTGTTGGTACAGGGATCCCCATGGCCTCCCCTGGATCGAGTATCTTCACACGGGGGCCAAGAAAATCTGGTACGGAATACCCAATGAGTTCAATGATAATTTCAGGGAGGCTCTCTCGAAGATGGTCCCCAGGTTTTGCAAGAATAAGAAGATCTGGTTACCAAGTGATACTGCCATGGTCCCACCTGAGATGCTTGTCTCCAATGGAGTTCCTCTCTGCAGAACTGTTCAGGAACCGGGACAGTTTATCATTGTCTTCCCCAAGGCATTTACCTCCAGCATTTGCACGGGATATGTCGTCTCCGAGAGCGTTTATTTCGCTCAGACCACCTGGCTCGGAAATGCTGAGGAGATTTTCAAGGATCTCCAGGACAGCTGTGAACCTTCCATGTTCTCATTTGAGAGATTGATGTTCAGTATTATCAACGACTCCAGGTCACATATTGATATTTTAAAACAGATACTGCCAGTTATGATGAAGATACGCGAGAAGGAATTGCACTATCGGCAGCAATTGGAGTGCTACGGCTTATCGAAGAAGGAGAAATTGCCACTACCTGACAATGGCAAACGAAAGAAAGCGGTGAAGGTGAAGGAGGACGATGGGGACTTTGAGTGTGAGACCTGTCGAATGAATCTCTTCGTTTCCCTGATGAATAATTCACAGGACGACAGTACATACTGTCTCCCTCATGCTCTCCAATTGATTGCCCATAAAAAGCAGGTGTTGAAACACTGCACACTAAAGTATACGTATAGCGAGGTGAGTAAGAAAAATAGCTACAACAATTTTCCACTAATTATTTTCAATAAAAATATATTTTCTCATTTTCCAGGACGAACTAGACGATTTAATCCACAAATTAGAAGACAGAATCGAAGCAAAATCAAAGAAAAAATCCTCAAAACAGTCAGACTAAATTTCCAACTGCCCTGAGTTAGCAATAATCAATGTAGAGGCACTAACAATTGTATTCTCCACATTTCCACATCACATTTAATCATGTGCCAAATGTCATAATATTCCCAACGCATCAGTCTTAATTTACCATTATCTAGTAATTTAAACGTATTAATTAGTGTACAATAGTGAACATAGAAGACTTTACTCGCCTTATTTATCAGCAATTAGTCGTTCTTATTATGATTAATCGTATTTAATTGTGAATTTTTAAATATTAATTTAAGCAAATGAGTCAGTGGACTAAGAGACGTATTTCGTTTATTTAATTACACATTTTACATACATACGTTGAATGATGCATCGACCAATGAATTAGATAAAAATTATGGACGAGTGATACTACGATCACTATTAATTACTGATGAGAAAAACAATTCTAGACAATTCCTTTGATGACTATTTAAAGAACAAAGATTATTAAAATTGTGCGTAATTTAGTAACGAAAATTAAATAGAAAAAAATAATAATAATAAAAATAGAAAAGTAATGCTCTCAATTTTGCTCGAGCATTGGCAAAGATGGAAGGCTTTTATACATAATTTTAAATGGATACTGTGGTACGTATAATTGATTAAAAAAAATAGCCAACTACATACGTATACATAACTCAATTAATAACAAAATAAATATTAGTGGAATGATAGAGCCATTTCTATGACTGTTCTCTCCGTTGCAATATATCAAAAAGTACATCACTGTTATTGTCTTTATCCTTAAAATCATCCTCATCGTCTGTGCTGAAATTTGAACTCAACAAATTAGTCAGCGACGTTGATTTATCATTCAATAATGGCACATTCGTTCCACCCGTGTCTTCGAATGTTGAGGTATTACTTGCGACTGAATTGGAATGTAACTCGAGGTTGTCAGTCATTTGTTTCTTATGGAGTAGTATTTTTTGTATTACGTGGAGGGTTATTCCACCGAGACACACCAGCAGACCCACAGCATTCAGACCACTCATCTCATCGCCTTTAAATTCAACAGCTAATACGACGGTACACAATTCCTGTATTGAACGAAACAAAATGAAAATGAAAATAGATGATTGCAGTTGGTACGTCGAAGGCCCAGTTGAGCTTGTTATTTCACCTTTTAGTTGTAGATATTGGGGGTCGTTAACTGATAATCTTGGCGACTAGAATTTACCTTAACAATATTGGAGATCGAAAGAGTCAGACTAGATGTGTGTGTAACAACCATATACTCTGCAATTTCCATAATAAATGCTAATATGGCACCACCCAAAACAGCAGCTATCGTCCAAGTGACGAGTCCAGACTGGCTCCAGTCAACTTCATGCAATTCTGAGTACAGTTTTCCACCTGATAAATTTGAGGAATTATTTGTTGTCCATTAGAAAATTGAATGGGGGTAGGAAGAGACAAATTGACACTTCCAAGAGTTCCCAGACATAATTTTCAATTTCTAAAACCCAGTCTGCTCCATTTTTTGTTGTGTCCCTCGCTTCCCCAGGTTTTCCACTCATTACAGTTGTTTACAAAAAATTATGATCTTGGGGTTAAATGGAAAGTCATAAAATGTACAATGCAGTTCATAGAAAAACTCACTCTCGAACCACACGACTAGTGGAAAAATGGCGATAAACATCCAGGGCTGCATGTAATAAATCATGTCGATGGGGTTGTTGAGGCCGAGCTTTGACTTCTGCATAATCACCTGGGCAAGACTCCAGCGAATGCCACTCAGGAAGGAGGCAGCGAGGCACAGGAGAAATCCGAGGAGATGAAATTGGGTGGATTTGTACGTGAACATTATCAAGCCGGTGGATATCATGGCAACCACTCCGACGAGAGACCAGGACTGCAGACAAAATATATAATTAAATTCGTTGAATTAATACAACAAATGACCGGTAGATCTGATTCACTACTTGTTGGATAGAATTAGGGGAAAAGCTGTGGATCTATACCTTTCGCTCCAGATGAAACAGCAGGGCAAATCCAAGAATGAAGATAATGGCGGTTGACTTAGTCATTGTATATCTGCAATCCAAACGAAAAAAGGCGACTTAGAATTTTCTGGAGCAGATGAGCTGGACGTTTTCAGTCTTCATGAATATTTAAAAGAGAAGTCGTCGGGATTCTTTCCCTACTCTGGTGAAGTCTTTGGAGAGAAGTTTTTTAAGGTTCTCTGATTGAGGGAAAAGAAATACTCACAAGGAGACGGTGATCAACGAGATTGCCCAATTGGAGAACCCAATGTCTAATCCACTGGCGATTCCGGGTGGGGCAATGGTGGAAACAATGCTCGGCCACGTTGGGCGCATCTGCTGGTGCCTCCCGGAGTTCATGCATCTCAGCAAATTCTTTATGACAGCTGAGAGTGACCACTTGACGATCAAGTGGCATAACACAGTCGAAAGAGGATAATGGTATTTCTAAAAACAATTCTCGTTCCATTATTTCCCCCATTCCTTGACAACTTACATATAATTAATTCTTTTTTGCGACAAGATTTATAGTAAAACGTTCTCATAATTGAAACAAGTCATAAATTCATTAGCAATTGATTAAGGAAAATTCGAGGGATCTTTCAGCAGCTCCTGGGGCGAGCAATTGAAGTAGATCTAATGGCTACAACTCAAATTTAAATTTTTTCTTCTTTGTGGGAATTATCATGACAACAAGAGAGTGGTTCCATAAAAAATACAATAGTTAAGTCAATAATAATTTGTTAACATGAATAATGAGAATCTTTGGAATAGCGTTCGCTGAATTTGCTCAAGTAAAGCACTTGGAAATATTCATTACGAATATTTTAAGCTACTCAGAATGAAATTTCCTTAATTAAGAATTAGAATTCAGTGAATAATGATATAAAATCGAGGTTAAATGAGCCTTCAATGTGGAGATAAAAAAGAAAAATGGATACTAATGACTCTAATCGCAATAACTTATCGAAACTCCGATGAAATGGAATAATATTTTTATTTTCCTC
Organism: Psyttalia concolor; assembly: GCA_030522845.1. Classification (NCBI taxonomy): domain Eukaryota; kingdom Metazoa; phylum Arthropoda; class Insecta; order Hymenoptera; family Braconidae; genus Psyttalia; species Psyttalia concolor. Next base: position 49,414 of record JAPYZM010001179.1, read on the forward strand.
GAGAAAAATCCCCCTTTTAATACGCACTAACAAAGCCCAATCAATTGATTAATAATTTAATTGATTAATTGATGGATTTGTTTGCTTTGTAAGCCTGCAGATTCTACCCTGACAATAAAAAAAATAAATCAGGTTCTGAGTTAGGAATATTGAACGAAGAGAATTGAGCCTGAAAAAGGAATTTTTTTCTAGATAAAAAATAGAATAATAATTGTTAAACTTACGTGATTGAACCACTGCTGGAAAAAAGTGAGTCCCACGGAGAGTACGAAGTAAAATCCAATCAACACAAGGGAAACAGCCACAGTACGTCCAAATGTTTTTCCCCCTTTATTCGATGTCTGATAATCCTCCGTATGCTGGAGATAATAGTCGGTCGCGTCCGGATCGTTTCTCGCGATTTCATATTTGACATCCGATCTTGGCATATTTAATTTCTGAATATAGCGTATTATTTTCCTCGAATAATGTCACATGTTCACGACCCTACAGTTTTTCCATTGCACCATAGCTGTCCTATGGTCTGTAATGTCCCCAGACGTCATTAAAACACCACTGAAATCGATTAAGTAATCGGTGGAATTATTCATTATTCATTAATTACCTGTTATCCAGTGGGTCCCAGTCCCACGTCGATAATACCTACGAATCACTCAATTTCGATTGTAAATATAACCTCCAATCACTCGTCACATATTTTCACGAGAAGTGTGTACACTGAATCGGCCATTGGATTATTAATTCATCCAATTGTCGGAATATTATTTACTCATCGGGACTGGAGGAGCTGGAGGACACTTGACTTCTATTATCAATCATGAATTACTCCGGAATAAACGAAAAAGTGGAATATTCGCGGCAATCGAGGATGTGTGTCGCCAACGTTAACGTCATGTCAACGTGATAGTAGCTCAATTGAGAATACACGATACGACTGTCTCGTGGCATTATTAGCGTCACTGTAGATAAATAATTTGCGGTTTATAAGATAATAAATTTTAATGGATTTTTTTGGAATTTTTTGACGCGATTTAGTCGACAATTTTATCTGCCAATTGAGTATTCATGATTTTTGTCTGAATGTCTGGAGATTCCAAGCGAAATTCCAGTGGTTCCTTCCTCTAGATCTCCATAACCTTTTTTTTTAGGTTCTCCAATGCTTGGATTAACTCTGGCTCATGCACAATGAGAGATCAAGTTAAGAACAACATCAGAACGCTGACACTTTTTTTGCTTCCGAAGGGGAGCATTGTTTTATTTTTTACTCATGAATGAGATCCCTGGGTGATCCTCGAGGGTTCCAACATCACCTCGAAGACCATCAGCCAAGCTAAGCAATACAATCAAGTCCTAATCGCTCTGCAGTAGTGCTCCCTCCAACTGGAGGATGAGCTTCTGTGCAGTCCAGAATCATCTGGCCTAAGGAGTCGCAGAGACCCAAGGATGACAGCCTTCTGCATCTGGCCAGCCAATATTGAGGCATTGCACCTGCAGGCTGCAAGCACCTCAAGCGCAAATACAAAAGACTCTCTCATGCCGCCGAGAGCTATTGGAGAATTGCCAGCGGTATCTGTCGTCTGTCCCACCAACTCATCATTGAAATTCCTCTCGTCCGATTGGTCCATTGGATGAGGGTCTAGTCCGGCGTGTGTGTCCGACGAAGATAAAATGAACGAGAGATGAACTTTCTTCTCAATTCAAGTAAACAATTATCGCCATTTAGACAATAAAAAATAAAGATCCCCTCAGCTTCACTCTCACATCAGATGATTCTTCGCTGTCTAAAGTTAATTCTCGGCTTCGAATCCCGATCTATCCTCCACCCGTTCGAATATTCAAGCTTCCGGCAATTAAGATCAGGATGTTAATCTAATTCACTCGGCATTTTTCTTTCAGAAGAATCAGAAGAGAGATCGTTCCCCGAATTATTTAGTTTTTTTCTTCCAATTTTGCGATTATTAAAGACGGAAATGGAGATAGAATTCAATGAACGCGTTGATAAATCAGCTGTTTCTCTGTCTCATCAACGTCTTCTCACTCTGGCCAGGGCCTTCCAAAGACTCCCCAGCGGTCCATGCTCTCAGTATCCCCGCAGAAGCCGATCCGGTTTCACTGGAGCACTTGTCACGAATAATTACTGGCGGTTATTTATATTTTTTATTTGTTTGAGAATTTGAGAGAAATTTTATTTATGAAAATTTAATATCTGGGAGATATTAAATTACTCACGATGGGGTGGTGGCCTCTTGCACCTTTGATTCTCCTCGTGGTGGGCAAGGCCGGCGCCGAAATTTTAACTCCACCTTATTTCAATCTGGCTGAGGGCAAGGAAATCATCGCCTCGGCAACTTGTGGGGTTGATACACCCGGTCCCGAACTCTATTGTAAACTCGTCGGCGCCAACTCTGACCAGCATGAGGACATTAATCTCATCCAGGGACAGGTGAGTTTTCTCCAGTACTTTTTAAATTATTTTACTCTGCAAATTGTTAACCAGTTCGTAATTTATTCATTCGGAATTGTGATTTCATTGACAATCAGGAGTTTATATTTATCCAGATTTGTTTAGTCCACAGTTCAATAAAATTATCTCGTTAATGATCCCCTCTGGAGATAATTAAACAATTGTTCCGACGAAAAACTAGAGAATTAAGAGTTTTGGAGAATTGAAAGACGAGAGGATTGCAAAGGTTTGAAAGTATTGACAGAATTTAGGGAGTCGCTGGCGGAATGACAATTGTATTCTTTAGACAGTGAGTGTTTGCGGGCAGGAACTTGTTGAAAAAATTAAAATGTAAGTGAGGATTGACCGCCCGCCAGGCGATCAAAGGACCTGCCACTGGGTCTTCGTCGCTTCGTAACGACAAAAAAAAAGTGTAGGCTCGCAAAACCTGTCCTAAGTATGAAGCCATAGCATTCCGCGACATCCGAAGGTCCTATTACCGATCTAAACTATTTTGAATCATTATTCCTCTTGAAAACCGCGAGGACGACGCTCACCTACAATATTGTTTAATTCGCGAGACAATTGGGGAAGAAATTTTACTAATTGGCAAACAAATTGTACCTACAAAATATATTTATTAATTTATCTTCCGGAGAAAAGCAAACAAAGTGAGAAAAAAAATTGTTGCCGCGAGAAAAAAAAATATCTCGGTCTGAACGGATCGGGGAGGAGTTAATCACGTAATAATGACCTCTTGACAGCCATTTCTATCGAGCTCATCTCCAAACTCTACCAAACAACTCGATTCAGCGGCGCTTGGCCCCATAGCAATGTTAGTCTAAAAATAATTCATTTAGCCTACGGATTTCAGATGTTTTAATGGTTTTTCTCTCAATAGGTATGCGACTTCTGCGACCCCTCGGTGGCGGAGAAGAGCCATCCCCCGGAGCATGCCGTCGACGGGATGGAGACGTGGTGGCAGTCCCCACCACTGTCACGGGGAATGAAATACAATGAAGTCAATTTGACGATTAATCTGGGACAGGTGATTAAAAATGATTTTTCATTCGATCCAACGACCAAAATGTCCAGGGAGTTGAGGCTGTGATTAAACTTTGATGATTATATTGTCATCTGCACCTCGATAAAGTTCTTTGATGCTAACCCCACGTAATTGTCTAATAATTCGGGCGGTTCGTTGTCAGTCCGAAATGATAATTTTTCAGTTTTCTCGCTTGTGCAATTCCCCGAGAAAAAAACCTGGGGAATCCTCGGGAGTCTAGGGAGAAAAATAAGAAAAAAGGACCGTCGGGCAGACGGTCCTTAATGTTAAAATATTATTTTATCATTCCACAATTTTTTTACATTTCTGTTGCGAGAACTAATAATACACGGAATGATGACAGCTTATCATAAAGAAGGAAGAACTGATAAGCTTTGGAAATATCGAGGCAAGCGTTTTATCATAAATAACTTCCTGTGCTGTTGGTCTACGGGGGAGAATGAGTTTATCGTTAAGATAGTGCTCCCCCGGGCGCTTTGAACTATTTCACTGAGAATGAAAGCTACTGTTTGATTTATTAAAAATGAGGGAACACGGAGAGACGGAGAATTGAGAATGAGAGGGCGTAGAGACTAGGGCACTGACAATACTCAGCTCTTCTCAGAATTGTCTGGGTAATCTTTGGGGTGGGCCGAACGATCTGGGCACAGAGTGCACTAAACCCGCACATGTTTTGGGGTCTCAAAAGGGACCAACAGAACCAACAAAGAGATGAGGAAAACGAGACGGAGAATTTTCATAGGCTTCGACGAACATCTGGCCGGCTACGCCCCTCCCTCGATTTTTTTTTTCTCACGACTGATGATTTTTACGATTTCTTGAAGTCTTCGGGAGACTCCATTCGAGGGAAAGACTAGCAGAAATGAAATAAATATTATTATTTTATTTAATATCATTAAAATATGCAGATTATTTTTTTTAGGAATTCCATGTTGCCTACGTCTACATCCGAATGGGAAATTCCCCCCGCCCCGGGCTCTGGGTCTTGGAAAAATCAAAAGACAACGGTAAAACCTGGCAGCCCTGGCAATATTTCTCAGACTCCGAGGCGGATTGTATCACTTATTTCGGCGTGGACAGTCACACTCCGATAACCCGAGACGACTCCGTTATCTGTACAACCGAATACTCCAAAATTGTTCCCCTCGAGGGTGGAGAAATCCCAATTTCAATTTTAAATAACAGACCATCGGCCTCTCACTACTTCAACTCAACGGTTTTGCAAGAATGGACACGGGCGACGAACGTGAGATTTCGCTTTCTAAGGACGAAAAATCTGCTGGGACACTTGATGTCAGTGGCGAGACAGGATCCCACTGTTACTAGACGGGTACGAGTTACTTTAATACTTTTAAAAATTCCTACAATTTAATTGCTGCCACAAAGAGACTAAAGAAATAATGAATTGATATCAATATGAGGCCCCAGCTGGTGTGCCTTTTTTTGTTAAAAGGTAAAAAAAGTCGATTTTCTTTTTACGTAAATTGATTTGAAAAAATTTTAAGTCACAGTGACTCAGCAGCTCCCGTCGAGATTGAGTATTTTATGCTTCAGGCTATTAACTCTTATCGTCTCTCGATTTCTGTGGGCCTCTGGTTATACGATAAACTCAAGACCCCAAGAAATCACCAGAGAGACCCGACAATTGATAGTCTCAAAAATACCTCATTCAGCGGACAGTCCAATGTTGAATGACCCAATTATAATTACCAGCGCATTCAATTTTCCAGTATTTCTACTCGATCAAAGATATCAGCATCGGTGGAAGATGTTTTTGCAACGGGCACGCAGCCACTTGCGACATTCGCGATCCCAATCAGCCGAATAAATTGGAATGTATCTGCCAGCATAATACGTACGGCCACCAGTGTGCATCATGTCTTCCGGGCTTCCAACAGAAGAAGTGGCGGCAGTCCACGGCCTTCCACAAATTCGTATGCGAGCGTAGGTTCACAAAAAAA
>JAPYZM010001180.1:0-34149 GCA_030522845.1 Psyttalia concolor
ACCCGCCCCCCCCCCCTTTTTTTTTTTTTTTTTGAAATTCTCTCGGGATAACTTTCTCACTCGATACTTGTGGAGAATATAATAACGAAAGTGCGATAATTGATATTCCATCATTTATTCCTGATACAAGTATTCTTTAAACTTCAACATTCAATTATTCACATTCCTTCCAGTTGGTGCTGCATTCAACTGTATAAATATAAATAAATTATCAACTATTATAGCAGAAATGATAAGGATAAAAAACAATTTATGAATGCTTGAACTTGATTAATATAGTCTTCTGAGAAAAGTTATTAGGTATGTACCTGGAAAAATCTCTCGGGATTTTTTGCAAGATGAAGAAAATCAACATTCTATTTAATATTCATAGTGTGTTTGATCGATCATTGTTCTTAATCGTTGAATTGACTAAATGATACGCAGAAAGATAAATGCAAAATGTGATTTATAAATCTAAGACGATGAGAAAATAAAGAAGGTCCTCTTAGTGAACGACGTTACTGATTTTTCCAAGTTTTTCGCATTAAAAAAAAAAAAAAAAACTTGTTATTATTGTATAGTTTGTATATTAATACTCATATTACAGTATTCAAGAGTAAAATTTAAAGTAGAAACATTTATTGAGGTGAATAACTAATAACTGAAGGATAAATTAAGAAAAGTTCCTCGAAATCTTCCCGAATCGATGGCGGTGATAATTCGTGTTATCGATTTTTTTTCTCAATTTTCTTATCTTTGCAAAATTGTGGGATATTTTTTTATCATTTTCAATTAATTAAACGTAATTATTAATAATTGACGTAGTTATGAGTTTAGGGCTGGGCAGAGTACCTATCGGCTACTTAGGTATTACAACAAATTGGAATTGTATTAGACCCATTTCATAGTATTTTTATAAAGTCTCCTTTATCATTTCATCAATAAACATTTTATTTATTACACAATATATTTGATAATGAGCTCATTCTCCAAGGGATGAGTTGACTAATGCGATGAAATAATGACTACCTACCACTAATTATTCCTGAAAAGTTAAATCTTCATTAATCCCAGAATAGTTTATGTGTATATAATTAAGTGAATAATTGAAATGTGGTTATATATATTTGAAGAATTCAATAGTAATGGAAGAAACTTAACATTAGGATAATTAGTTGATAAACGGCAACACGAAATTAACAAATAGGCTCAATTATTTAAATATGTATATAGGAGGAGAATGAAAATAAAGAAATAGTAATTACCAAGTTTGAGATTTTATTGTGTAATAATTTAATATCTTTTGCATAATTAGATCTACAATTATGATCAGTTAAGATTATTCATTATTTACAAACGATTTGCTGACGATTGGCGAGATCGATTTGATGCTAAAATTGAAAATTCGGAAAGTAGAATATTAACTTTAGCTCAGTATTTTGATTCATTAATAACCAAAAAAAAAAGTCTTTTAAAAAGGGCCTATAAGCATTTTTATCACTATTACAATATGTTATATGGTCTTAAATATCTATCCTGGTGCCATCCTTCGGGATAATACTGATTCTGCAATCTGCGGCTATATATATATATATATATGTATATTACAGCCCCATATCTCGAGTTTCAGTCTCTGTTTTGGTCTCTCCTCTTCCATCGCATTTTCATCATGTAAATTAAAATTACCTGACTATCTGATGAAATGAAATAATAGTGGCATCAATACAAATCAATTTGCTGATGAAATCAGAAAAATGGGACCTCCTAAACGCGTGAAGAAAGATGGTACGTACTACCCTAACCTCCTGCCACCTAATGCCACAAAATGTATTAATTCACTGAATCTTTGAGCCAAGAGGTGCCTATTCCCTGCCAAATTCCTGAAATATTACCATTAATTTATGTGAAATAATTGAGCTAAATGAATTGTCATGGAACAATTAACCTAAAAATTTTCTGGAAAGAGAATTCCTAGAAATTTTAGCCAAACCTCGTCCTTAAGTATCACACACACTTTTCTTCAGATCGCGGTAAATGGAAGAAAAGAAAGGAGGAAGAGGAGTACAATGATGAAGATTTTGGTGATGGGCTAGAGACCGATGGAATTCCAGATGCGGCGAAGAACGACGCCGAGAAATTGGATGAGAATGCCCTGGAGGATGAGTTTGGTGCCAAAGACTACAGATCTCAGATGATATTGAAGCCCGATAATACATCGAGACCCCTGTGGGTGGCTCCCAATGGCCACATATTCCTGGAGTCATTTTCTCCGGTTTACAAACATGCCCACGACTTTTTGATCGCCATCTCCGAGCCAGTCTGTCGACCAGAGCACATTCACGAGTACAAGTTGACAGCATATTCGTTGTACGCAGCTGTCAGTGTTGGCCTTCAGACACATGACATAATTGAATACCTGAAGAGGCTCAGTAAAACTAGTATTCCCGATGGCATTGCCGAGTTTATCCGGCTGTGTACTCTATCGTATGGAAAAGTGAAGCTGGTCCTAAAACATAACAAATATTTCGTCGAATCCCCCTTCCCTGAAGTACTTCAGAAGCTCCTCAAGGACCCAGTGATTCAAGAATGTCGTCTGCGAAAAGCCGTGGAGGAAGCCGATAAGGACGTCCTGATAACAACACTCCAAGGCAAAGTTAAAGCCCTCCAGTTTGGTGCGAAAGCCCTCCTAGAGCCGGCAGGGGTCTTAGCTCCCAGCGGGACGGAGACAGCAGATACCACAGAAGTGGGCTCAGTCCCCGAGGACATAACCACATTTTATGACAAAATCGACAAAGAGGACGAGGACGAGGAGGAGGAGCAGCAATTAAAGATCGTGAGTTTTGAGGTTAATCAGGAGAAGATCGAGGTCATTCAGAAGAGATGTATTGAGCTGGAGTATCCACTACTGGCAGAGTACGATTTCCGAAATGACACAGTCAATCCCGACATCAACATTGACTTGAAGCCCTCGGCAGTGCTTCGCCCCTACCAGGAGAAGAGCCTGAGAAAAATGTTTGGCAATGGTCGTGCCAGATCAGGAGTAATTGTCCTCCCCTGTGGAGCTGGAAAAAGTCTAGTGGGTGTGACTGCCTGTTGTACAGTTCGCAAACGCGCTCTAGTTCTCTGCAACTCTGGTGTCTCAGTGGAGCAGTGGAAGCAGCAATTCAAGATGTGGTCAACAGCTGATGACTCGATGATCTGTCGATTTACAAGTGAGGCCAAGGACAAGCCCATGGGCTGTGGAATTCTTGTGACAACTTATTCAATGATAACTCACACCCAGAAGAGATCCTGGGAGGCAGAGCAAACGATGAAGTGGCTCCAGGAGCAGGAGTGGGGAATAATGGTGCTTGACGAGGTCCACACTATTCCAGCCAAGATGTTCAGGCGTGTACTGACAATTGTCCAGAGCCACTGCAAACTCGGCCTTACTGCCACTCTTCTACGTGAGGACGATAAAATTGCTGATCTGAATTTTTTGATTGGCCCCAAACTCTACGAGGCCAATTGGCTTGAGCTCCAGAAGCGAGGATTCATCGCGAGAGTTCAGTGCGCCGAGGTCTGGTGTCCCATGACACCGGAATTCTATCGTGAATACTTGAGCTGCAAAATGACGAGGAAACTTTTGCTGTACGTGATGAATCCAAATAAATTTAGGGCCTGTCAATATCTGATCAAGTATCACGAGAGAAGGGGAGACAAGACCATTGTCTTCTCTGACAATGTTTTTGCTTTGAAGCATTACGCCATTAAGATGAATAAGCCTTACATTTATGGACCCACAAGCCAGAACGAGAGGATACAAATCCTCCAGAATTTCAAGTTCAATGTCAAAGTAAATACGATTTTTGTGAGCAAAGTCGCTGACACTTCCTTCGATCTGCCAGAGGCCAATGTTCTCATTCAGATCTCATCGCATGGGGGATCTAGGAGGCAGGAGGCCCAGAGATTGGGGAGAATTCTTCGGGCGAAGAAGGGGGCCATTGCCGAGGAGTACAATGCATTCTTCTATACTCTTGTCTCTCAGGACACGATGGAGATGAATTACTCGAGAAAGAGGCAGAGGTTTCTCGTTAATCAGGGATACGCTTATAAAGTCATTACAAAACTTGCGGGAATGGATGGAGAGCCTGATATGTTTTACAAGACTAGGGAGGAGCAGGGTCAGCTGCTGCAGCAGGTTTTGTCAGCCAGCGATACTGACGCTGATGAGGAGAGAATACCTGGCGAGGGGCCTAAGGTTGTACGCAAAATGGGAAATCTCGCTTCCATGTCTGGCGCTGATGACGCCGTCTACTACGAGTACAAGAAAGCCGCTTCCTCCTCCACTGCCAACAAACATCCACTATTCAAGAAGTTCAGGGGGTGATGGCGAGATTTCTATATTGATTAGAAATAAAGTTTCGAGTTTGGTGATTCATTCCAGAGAACTTGTTTTTTGCAGATGTTACAAAAGCTTGTTTGGGTGGTTTCATTTGAGATGGAAATGTCGACATGCAGCATTGAGTTTTCAGTTTTTGATTTTTCATGGATAATTAATATGATTTTGTAATGATAATAAATTATATTTTCTTTAAATCACTGTATTTTAAAGCTTTGAAAAACTGCCCCAAAGGTGGGCACAAATAAAAATTGTCTCAATCTTATTTTTTTAGTAGTGAGAAGAAGGTGAGGCACATTTTTTATTATTGCAGACAGAAAATCGAGCTTAGGATATTAGCTATCTTTTATTATTGATGTATATATCACGTATTTGATCGGTCAGCCACTCGATAGCCGGTTGCAGTCCCTCTCCAGTGACTGCATTGGTGGCTCGGATGTGCCAGGGTTTGTTGTGAATTCTATCGAGGCCCAGACCTGCCACGAGCTTCACCGTTGTCAGCGAGTCCGGGAGATCCATTTTGTTGGCCAAGAAGAGAATTGGAATTTTTCTGCCTGCAAAATCATGTCAAAGAGTGATTGCACCATTTATTCTTGCTTTATTTATTATATTTCAGGAACATTGTTTTGTTTGGTTTTGTTTTGTTTTGTTGGAACTCACTGGCCACGTCTGGATGCTGCAGGAGCATGTCCAGCTCCTCTTTAGCCACCACCAGCCGTAATTTATCACTACTGTCGATTATGAATATTATCCCTTGACAGTCCTTGTAATAGTGCTCCCATAGAGATCGGTATCTATCGTGACCGGACATGTCGAATGCTGTGAAGTGGACATTTTTGACTGAAAGCAGAGAATGAACGATGCCATTTTCACAGTGTTTCAAAGTTATCATTGGATCTTCCGGACTTTTGTTCAATACGACAGTTGAGGTTTGCTATGAAAAAACATACAGAATTGCGGAAAGAGAGAGAGAGAGAGAGAGAGAGAGAGAGAGAGAAAAGGTAAATAAATTTATCCTGTTTCTTTTCGAGAATTTTTTTTCAACAAATAATAATGTTACAAGCACCTAATGAATTATGCCGATAGAATTTATTTCTAATATCCAAAAACTCGAAAATAATAAATAGCCATAACAATTTTCAATTGTCTTCTCTGTGGTCATCATCTCTCTCCAGTGGTTAGAGGGGGGAAATCAGCTGTTGCTAAATTTTGGCGGGACGTCACGACTTCCTCACACCGCAAGCCTTAATCCCTTAATAAAAAAAAAATAAAAATAACTCGTCATTATGGGCAAAAAAAATAATTCGGAGAGGAGGAGCAGAGATAAAAAGATAGAGGACCCTCATGATGATGATGATGATGATGATGATGATGATGATGGTGAGTCTAAATGTCCTGTTCCTAACCTTCAAATCTCGGGAGAATGGGACAAATGAATCTAATTTTAATGTATCGACCTTAATAAGCTAAAGTTCAACGACTCCATTTCAGTAATCCATATTTTTTTCATTGAAAAAAATTTTTTAACCATCTAGATATTGCTGAATTTATGTAGTCCCCTTCTCCCGTGCTCCAGACCTCAAACACTGACGATTTATCGACTCCGTAGACTCCCTCAACGAAGAAAAGAGACTTCTACGTGTTCAGATAAATGACCTGGAGACTTTAATCTCAGAAATCGAGTTTTCTCTCAATCAACCGACATTCAGTGCCATCACGAATCCCGAGGTCTTGAGTCCTCCAGCAGTTGATCACAAAAGATCCTACAAATTGAAGAACCTAGACTACATTCTTCAGCACGAGTTGAACAAATTCTCAGGTCTGTACTGTACAAAATTCACGAGGCACGAATACATCTTCAACTTCTGTCCCTTTTCCAAGACAAAGAGTGACTCATTATACACTGTTCAATTTTCCACTGCCTCCGGAAAGGGAACTATGGGAAAATACATCATGCCCTCAAGTGGAATAATGGAGAACATCCTCGTGGAGACACCAATTGACAAGCTTGCCGGTCTCATCCCCTTCTTCAGAAATTGCAAACGACATCTGGATTGTTACGTGGACAGGAAAGAGCAGTATGAGAAGCTGAAGGAGCTGACAACGAGCGTCAACAACTTCAGGTTGGACACAGACTCGAGCTACGTCCTCATCACCTGTGACTTCCTCCAGGTCTACAGAAAATCATCGGATAATCTCCTCGATATCAGAGTCCATTTGTGTTATGATTATGGAAAAGTTAAACCTAGTACTGTTAACGTTGACTGGAGTATGAAGAAGAAACCGAGTGATGAGGACCTCAAGGAGATGAGAACGTTCATGAAGATATTCAAGAGCCTGACTCTCTCAGAGTCTTACAAGCACATTGAGAACGCCAACAAGATCTTCTCTTGGCAGCCGACTAAGGTCAAACTAGACGAGATTTTAGACCTGGACCTGTCTGAGGAGGAGGAGGAGGAGGAGGAGTCAAGGCCCAGTCGGAAACGTCCAAGAAAACGAGAACGATCTCCTAGGTCAGGGACCAATAGGACCATGGAGAATCCCTCAGAAGAGCCGGAAGGGATCAACGAAGGGCAGAAGAAGCCCGAGACGAAGAGAAGAAGAGGAAAATCAAAGGCGAACCAGACCGTTCCACATCCATCTGTGAGTAATTTTCATGAACCAGAGGGACCTTCGGAAAAAATGGAGAACAAACCGGCAAGGAAAAAGAGGGGACCGAAGCCAAAATCTAAACCAGATATTCAACAGAAGGAGAACTCCCCGGAGAAGCTTCGATCCCAGAAGAAATCCCCCGGCTCCTTCAGACAACCGAAGACGAGACAAAGCACTTTGAATTTCTCACGAGTGCCCAAAGATCCTGATGAGACGACACCAAACACCAAGAACCCTATCTCTAGAACAATATCTAGTACTCCGATGCCGAAACCCAGAGGCAATCCTCAGATTAGTACTCCAGGTGGCCTCAGTCCCATCGTCGCCGAGGAGAATACGAAGAAATTAGGGATACCGAACAGTAAACACATTGAAACCCGTTCGAAGAGAACAACTAACAAGTAACTCATTAATATTTCATACCGAAGTATCTCGAGTTAATTGTCAAAATTGTCAGAATCACAACGAAGAATAGTCTGATAATGATCTACTGTCATTATTCCTCCAATTAAAACTATTAGTCCATGTAGTCTACTCGGGATTAAGTAATATTCTTCTTAAGTATTTATGATAATTGATCATGAACGACAATGTCCACTCCTTATGCAACTTACATGCAAACTTTTCGACATTAAACCCAACAGTGGGTACAATGTCAATGCAACGGTCGTCCTCGCGTTTGAAATGATTAATGACCGTTGACTTACCACTGTTGTTAAGTCCAACAACTAACACATTAACTTCTTTTTTCTTTAATCCTAATAAATTTGCTAAACGATCGAATAACCTCATGTTAAAACGTCAAATTCTCACTGAACTGGGGCTTAAATGCGACGGCAATTGATTATTTGTGCATTATTAATGTCTCTCATGTATTGCAATCGATGGTTTTGTGTATTTTTACTTGTCCATTACATTCATTTAAGCTTCCTGTGACGTTATTGTCGTCGAGCCATTGACAGTACTGGCAGCTTTTCTGTTAAATCAATAGCAAAAGAGTATAGTCTTCTCCAACATCGCAGCACATGTAGGGACAATAGTTTGTGCTCTGTGCTCTCTATGAGCGAATGAATCACTCTATTCACCAGTATGTTAATACGTTAATTTATTCATAAAGCTGGAGTTGAGATATATTAATCAGGTAGAACATGCAGATCAGATGAGAAGTTAATAGAATTGGTAGATTTTTTTTTTAGGTCGTTAGTTGGTCATTAGAAGCTGACTTTGCCACGGACTTTGAAGAATCCCAGTGAATTCCTGTTGTGGATCAGTGCCCCCAGGCCCAGGTAGTTCTCCACTATGAGAGGCTGATTTATGAAACTGCAGGACTCTGAGAGAACTGTTGTAAGAGCCGAGTGGAGAGCGTCTGCGTCGAATCTTGATATTTCTTCGTTTGATCCTGAATTACGTATTAACAATTATATCAAACATCGATAATTTAATTAAATAATTAATTCGAATTGGCAAAGTAAAACTATAAACGATACAAATTAATTTCCTCTTGACAATATAATATGATACTAAATACTGATAATAATAATAATTAATGGGGAAATTTTCCTTAAACAGCTATCACCAGATTATTTAATTTGGCCAGAATTATCCATATTGAAATCATCTCACTGATAATTTCCTTCACCTTTATGCCAATAGAGAGGATGATTAGCAAACGTTAGCCAGGGAATGCCTTTGCCAAATGGATTCCACTTTTTCTCGAACGACAGGGGCTTCCCTTTGTTCCACATTATCCTCACTCCATTCATATTGCGCTTTCTACAAACAGAGAATAATCTCCCCCCATTAAACAGCTTGAATTTTCCGGGAGAGGATAAGGTATACCTGGGTTCAAAATGAATATCACTTCTTCCAGCAATTGATGACCATTGCTGACGTATGGCACACTGTATTACCGATGATAATCCGTCGGCAAATCCATTTAGCCGACTGGAAAACACATGTCTGTGAATTATGATGACTTGATTAATTGGCTATCACGGATTTTACGAGGGACTTACGGAGCCACCGAGGCAGTTGGATACTCCAGCTCGCCGTAGGCCACTGTATCGACGTCTCCCAGGGGAATTCTGTGAAAGCCAATGACTTTCAATGATATGAAGTCGTATTTTATCGTCAGGATCGAGTTCTTTGTCAGGATGACAATTCTCTCTTTCTCAGTGTCCCATAGGCTTATTCTGCAAGGAATTTATTTTCTAGAAAAACAACCTCAATTTCTTGGTAGCACTGGCTCTCCAATTACATTCCGAGAACAATCAGAGTCAATTGAATGTCGAAAACAAATTTGGAAAATGTAATTTAAACCGATTAATTAAAGATGGAGATGGTGATTATTATCTTGTGAAATGTTGTATCACGGTCTGAGAACACAATAAATAATATAATAAATTTCGGTCAGTGTCGCTTACTCTGTCAACAACCAAGTGCCAACGATCTCATCATTCTGATCAGTGAGCAGTGTCTCCTGGCACTCCTTGATCGCCCTCTCGACGACTTCATTTCTGTCCGAGAAGAAGGAGTGTACGTCGACATGCCGGAACGGAATACTCGCGACATTCGTTGACAACAGTTGGGGGGCATCTGTCGATGATGGTACACGAGTGTACGTGTCTTTATTGTCTGATGGGGAGAAAAAATGAGACGTTTGAACCGAGGTAGGGAGGGACGACTATCAAAAATGGAAGTGATCAAATGACGGAGGACATTCGCAAAATTACCAGAATCATCGGTCTCCTTGGCGATCCTCAAAGTGGCTGTGTCGAAGCTCACCATCTGGCTGTCATCATTGTCCAGCTGATTGTTCATCATCCTCATCAGGTTATCCAAAATTAATTAGCCAGTGAAGACATTCACTACTTAGTCATCAAATTCAACGGCAAATTAGTTCTACTGGGCACTCGATATCACTGATATCTGACTTTTCACTAGATCTTTGTCTTTTCGACAATTGTATTTTTATTAGTTTGACACTTGGGTGGATGACAGTTCGATAGCAGCTCACCTTTTCAAAGTACACTATCTCAGTTGGTGGAATCAAGTGACGTATGCAGTGCGCCAATGGTGGGGAAGACTTATCCAGTCCACTCGACTGCGCACGACTCCAGGTAATAACTTGGTAGGATTATTTGGTAAAATAATTTCTTGAAAATCATCTTGTATTTTGGACAAAATAATGCGATAAAATTTATTACCTCGGTTTTATCAATTAAACTGAAAAATAAATACGTATTTACAGTGACAAGGTTAATGCAACATCGCAATTAGAGGAAATCCGTAATTAATTTGGAAATTATATATTTCTAGTATCTAACAATTCATTCTTCACAGGGTTTCCTAAAGCAGTGAAATAAGCAAAACTGTTGGTGGCACGTGTACGTAAAAATATCACGGAAAATAATGAATTTTATGCTGAGACATTTTTCTTCTTTTTTTATTGAAAATAAATATAAACAATAAATTAAATTAAATTAATTGTCAAAGAATTCATTGGATTGTTCCAGAATATTTTTCGTACCTGTACTATCGATAGTATACGTATTTTCAGTCTTTTGTACACGTTTTATCATTTATAAACATTCGCACCATATCCCGTAGTGAAAATAAAATTTAAATTGGTACTTCACAGCCCGATTTCTCTAATATAGAAACAGCTACACTAGATATTTTAACGTATTTAACTTTTACAACTCATCATCATGGAGATTACTCGAGCGAGAAGGGTTTCCATTGTTTTCCCGAGTTATTCTATGAATAATGTCCTCACCCTGAACTATGAAAAATGTCCAGACGTGGAAAAACTAAAGAAAATGGCTGTCCCTGCCCAATTCATAAACAACATACAGAAACATTGAAACCTCATGTCGTCCAGCCCAGTACTCCCCCCCCCCCCCCCCCCCCCCCCCCCCCCCCCCCCCCCCCCCCCCCCCCCCCAATTGATCTGCTGTGACACCCACACAGCAATCTCCTCGGTGTCACACCTGACCTTGGGCCGCCTGAGGACCTCAGCTCCATCGAGATTGATGCCAGCAGAGTCAATTCTCGAAGTTAGCTCAATATAATACAAAGTGCTGCCATTGGTCTCGTTAACCTGGGTCGGCTGGCACTGAACAAGATCAGCCAAACTGACCTCAGTGACAACAGTTTTTGTGCTCCCGGAGATCACCCTTACTCTCTCATTGGATACAAGAACAGTCAAGTTTTCAATTCCACTCCAGAGGCTCTCATAAGCGACATAAAGCTCGGAGTAATCCCGTTGATTGATGCTGTAGAGGAACTCCTGTCCCTCGGCATGATGACAATTATAAGGAGGCAAAAGTCCAGCAGCTCCACTGGCAACCCTGGGAAGCCTGTCCCTCCTGGGGATGGCCCGATGTGCACTCCTGGATGACTCCCTGATAGCTGTGGCAGCCTCACTAGCTAAATCCAATACCCCAACCATTGGTTTTGTCACAGTTCCCACAACTCCCTTGCCCAATCCAGCGAAGAATCCGGGGAATCCCTCATTGGCAGCGCCATCGTATGTCTGTTTAAAAATACTGGTAAAGCCCCCGAGCAATCCAAAACCAAGACCCTTGAGACCAGCCACCAGATGATCACTGCTGCCAGCCGTGTTCGTACGTATCCTCTGCCTCATCTCCTCGTGACTCTCGTCCAATATCACTCTGCCCAGACCATCTGACAGAGATTCTGTGAGTTTAGCTGCTGAGTTAGACAGCCCATGAGTCACATTCTTCACGAGAGTTGTCACACTTTTGTCGTGTATAAGTCCTGAAACACCTTCAGAGACATCATTGACGAAGCCCAGAGGATTCCCCAAAAAGTCCACGGATCCCAGGATCACCGCTGCCTGCCACTTGAGCTCGTCCTTGTAGTGTTTTATGATGGAATGGATGAGGAATTGACTGCTTTCGAATGGATGCTTCTTGACGAATGGCTCCAACTCGATCGACGCGTCCTCGAATTTTATGAGGGTTAAGCCTAATTTTCGTTTTATCGATTGAAGATGTCTGGGGAGTTTTGTCGTCGTTAGGACACTCAGTTTCACCTGGCTAGGGACGAGCTTGAGAACTCCGAAGTAGTATCGTCTGGCGTGGGCTGCCGACACTTGGGATATCAGCCTCTGTGCCTTAAAGTCATTCTCATCGACGGGCACGTCACTGTCCGAGCCTCCGGTCCCCACGAATGCCGCTAATTTTAAAATTAAACGCTCTTCTAGGTGTACGCACAGGGGTTTTATGCTGACGATCAAGTGCTTGAAGATCTCGGCGTTTTGGTTCTTCGAGGGGAGTTTTTCCGTTGCCACGTCTATCGCTGGCCTGTCATCGTTCTCGGCTCGAGATGGCCGGGTTATGTACAGGACTGAGGTGCACTGGGCCTCTGAGAGCTGATTGTCAATCTGGACGTTGTCGATGCTGAGGTTTAGAGTGGTATTCGAGGGGGTCTGGATGGTTTCGAAGGCAATGCCGACGAGCCGAGCGAAGAGGAGCTCCTCCACTGGGCGACGGGAGATTACGGAGAGGCCCAAACCCGACGGGAGCCTGATGGTTACCTGAAGCTCTGAGGACGGGCGTGAGAGATTTTTTGTCGAGGGATCCACCTGACTCGGACGCTGGGCAACTGCTATATGTGACCAATCGCGTTCCTCAAGGAGGGCGAACGTCTTCTTCTAGAAATCGAGGAATGTCACGACTTTAAGAACGAAGAATACAAACCAACAGATTATAGCAGTATATATTAATTACCCTCTCCTTGATATCTAGAATTTGTATGACTCTAGTGGGTCCATCAGTGGTCACTCGTACAGAGAGAAACCCCGAGCCCGGCCTCAATCGTTGCCTCCCCACTCTTTGCTCAATGGGTGGAGGCTCGCTGTGGGTCTGAGGCCCCAGAACCGCCTCACTCCCTGACGATAAATTCATTCATTAGAACTTAGTTAATTTGTTATTGACTTGGGATGATATTAATTACTTGTCTAGATAAATATTAAACAGATGCTGTTTTCAAGCATTTGTACTAATATTACCAACAGTGAAGCTATATGATATGAAATGTAAAAATAAAAGCAGTGTGAAATGCATATTTAAGTTGATGCCCTGGGGGTATCTCATATATGTACGTACACATTTGCCAGCGGGCGACACTGCCGCCTGGAACATTTTTTTTTCTCATCAATACATGAAATACTGAATACTCGAAATGTTACGTTTGAGAAATGAAAAAAATTTGAAAAATTCAATTGCTCATATGAACCATGATTTAATCGCCCAAGCAACTGAAAACTCCCCATAATCTAATGCCAAAGTTAAATAATATAAGTCAAACCTTCATAGAGCCCCATGAAGCCATCCTTGGACTGAACACACATATTGCGGTGAGCACAGCAGAGTCTGCCATCGTCAGTGAATCTCCAGGTTTGTGTGGAACGTCTCCTCTGATCGGGTCTCCTCAAGGCGAGTGCACAGTAAGTGAAGGGTTGCGGAGCAGTCCCAGCGATATCCAGAACAAGAACACTGTCAGGAGTTCTGGAGTGCTTGTCCCTGGGTGGACTGGAGCCCTCGTGCTGCAGCTGTCCATCCCCAGTCATTCTCCACAGCTGGGAGCGTGCACCATTCTGCTTCCTCCTGAGAGCAACCCACCCCCCAGGGCCAGCCTCCAGCACCAGCCTCTGGGTCTCTACATCGAGAGGATCCAAGCCCCCCTCCCCAGTCCCCAAATCTCCATCAATCTTAAAGGTCCCAGTGAAGGCAATATAAATAAAATTCTCATAGGTCAGTCCTCGATTCTCCCCAAGCATATTAAGGTCGTAAGACCCCGTGACCCCTCCAGGCGCTGTCACAGTCAAATTGGCAATTTGGGTGGGTTCATCCAGAGCATAAGGTACGGAAGAATGAGGTCTGACTGTCCACTGGAGACTGTCGAGCACTCCGGCCTGATTGATCGTCAAAGCTACTTCAGAGAAGTTGTCGACTCTTATTGGAGGAGGCATTGTATTGGCATCTGTGAAGACAATGAAGTAGGTACTCTCTTGCAAAACAACATCGACCCTTAGAAAGTGCATTTTACCACCTGCATCTCGAATGTTAATGGTCAGAGAGTGATTTCCATCGAGGATGATACCCCCAGACCACATACAATTGGGAACGTCAATAGTTCTTACGCAGAGCAACTGATCTTTGTCGAGTCTGGGCCAGTGGAAGGGCATATGGCAGTCTGGCATGGCTGTGATGTATGTGGCTTGGGCATCAGGATGACTTACAGTGGTTGTGAAACACCTCTGAGCCAGCTCGAGGGTGCAAGAAGACCTGTTGTGCAGCTGATACCTGGGGGAGAGAGTGACAACAGTCGTTGCTCTGTACCTACCTCTGGCAGTTCTCGTGGAGACTCCAATGAGGTACACAATATCGGGTCTACCGTCCCTAAGACTGATTCTCAATCTGTGAACCTGCACCCCTGGCTGCAGATGAAAGTGCTGTGACCACTGGGAGATCCCATTGGGATGCACCCCAGATCCAACCCTCACAGCCAGAGTTCGGCTGGCCTCTTCATCGCTAAAGGAAAATAATAGAGGCGCCACCATCCGCGCTCTCTCGTGCTCCTCAAACTGCCCGGCAGCCTCTGCTCCCACCCCCTCCTGTCTAAATACCAGAGGCAGACCTGTCTTATTGAGGATCCAGTAGGGAGCGGTTATGTTGATCTTAACGGCAGATCCTCTCTCAACAATAACAGCGGCATTGAGATAGAGAATTCTCCCAGCAGAGTCCGTCAACTTCATCCTCCCGACGAAGGAGCCAGAAATCTGGGAGATCAACAACGTTCCAGATCCTGGATATCCATCAAGCTGAATGATAATATCCAGCTGTTCCTCGATGTTAACGCTGTGAAGATCGGCGCTCATTCCAGGACCAATCCTCCCAGACTCGGCAATTGACAATTGGTAGGTCATCTCGTGGGGTAGAAGATTTGTTAGAGTGACTGGGGGCAGAAGGGAGATGGTGTGAGCTGGGAGAATATTTTGCCCAACGTCAGCAGGATAGTTGTCTCTCCTTACAGCCACACACATTCGAAATAAATTATTCTGATTGGTCTTGCAGGTGGTGAGCACCTCGACCACTTCCATAGGTTTCTTCACGAGTGTCCAGTCTATGGGCTCCATACAGTACTGAAAAGCGTAATTTGGATGTTGTGGCTTGAGGTACATCTTGACGCTGGTATGGGTCAAGGGGACAGACATTACCGACTGCTCGGGGACATGGAGGACTTTTGTGCTTGAGCTCGATAAGTTCACAGGTCCGCCGAGATAGCCAGACTGGCTAAAGCCGAATTTCTCGAGTTTAATATCCACCGGATGAGAGAGTTTATTGACGATCTGGAGGGCCGATCTCACTGTCACCAACTTTCTGGCGGATCCTTCGAGTTCAACAGCAAAAACTACTCTTGCCTTTGACGGTGACGATCCCACGAATTTCAAATCTGCACTGGCATGACGAAAGTAGACACCAATTCTGTCAACTGTCACTGGATCCACTGGATTCCAGCCCTCGACGAGAACAGCTATCTGATGCCTGCGGACCTGATGAGTCGTCTGATGTCGAAGTTTTCCTCGCTCTTCAAAGGTGAAGGGTATTGTCTCACCGGAGGGCACCTCACACCAGGTATTGTCCTTGATAAGATTATTGTCGTGGTTGAATTTCTCATTGATCTGACAGACGTCATCAGCCACAGCTATGAACGTCTTGAACCACAGACCAGTTCCCGTCTCGTTCCTCAGGGCGAAGGGAACGAATGGAGATCGCCTCCTGTAGTAGCCCTGAAGACTATTCAACGACGAGGAGGCTAATTTGGAGGCTACAGGATCATGCTTATTACTCAAATAATAATCCTGCGTCCAGTTATCCTTGACGAGGCTTACGAGTTCCACTAGAGTCGAAGTGATATTAACATTGACCGAGTCCTCCGAGTGTACCTCCACTTGAAGTCTCTTAGTGTTGATAGTATTTCCAACACTGTGCTCCCATCTCGCAGAGGTCTTCCAAGGTTCGATGAATGGCTCCCAGCCGCTCAAGACCCTGTTGTAGTAGTCAACACTAAAAGTGGCGCGCATGGAGCCCGGGCCATCGAGTATCTGCCTCAGACAAAAATCCATGAGCACGAGTTCAGCCAGAGGTACATCGGCATCTCTGCAGTCATCGATGACGCAGATTCTCAGACAAGCAGTCTCAATTTCAAGGGCTTGGAAAGCACTCCTCGAGTGATTGTCCTCAGCATTGGGTACTGCATGCTGAGTCAACCAGAGAGCAGCGTCATCCAGTTGGCCATTGCAGACGTCTAAGGCAGCTTCGCAATCGGTCTCAGCGAATCCCAAGGCTGACAGTTTCATTATGTGACTTTTAGCGTTGGCTGGAGGACCCGATAGAGACCTCTGCTTGGCCCAGAGTGTCTGCTTAGGTAGAGAATTTAGCATTCTCCCAAACATCGTCACATCGTGATAGCTCAATTTCACATTCAAAGGTTGGAATTGAATCTCCAACGCCTTCTCTTTCGTCAACTCAACACTGGCACCCACTGGATCGATTATCGACAGAGCTGTCTCCTCCTCCATCCCTAAAATGCATGAGTAGAGTTCGCAGTGAGAGAGATTGCAGGACAATGGTTTCTCACCTGCCTGAGGATGAGATCTGTAGGCCAGAACTGCTGTACATTTTAGAATGACTGCATTAGTGTCCCATAGAGATGTGTCCTCCACAATTACGAGTTCCGAGTCAGTTAGATTGAGTTTCAGCTCGAATGGAGCGGAACTCGTGGTGAAGGGGTCACTCTCTTGAGTGATGAGAATAGGTCTCGAGATTTCAAGGGGCTCTGGCTCTGGGGAGTTCAGTACTAAGAAGTCTCTAACTGCCTCCCACCAGTCCAAAATAGCAGTCAATCTCATGCTGTGAAGAAGAATTGTCGTTGCTGTATTATTCTTCCTCCTCCTGTGGTGGATTTCCGCTTGAACTCTATCCTCAATTCCCCCAAAATTCTTCAATGGTTGGAGAATACTCGTAAAGACATTAGAACGTTTGTTGACAGGCTCGTCCTGAAATCTCGTATCTATGATCAAAATCTCCTGAGAGACAAGATCAATGTCCTGGGAGCCATCACTCAGGGAGTCCAGGGTCAACCTTGACTTGATGAAATTGACGCAGGCGAGGGCTGCAATTCCATGATGGGCGTGAAGCTTCACAGCTACATTTACAATATCAAGAATGATGCAAGACTTGGTCCAGACCTTCCCTCCGACTGCTTCCTCAGTCATAAAGTAGTCATTAGAGTCCTGCAGATCCTCCAAGAACAGAAGAATATCGTCTAGATTCTCACCGATATTGTGAGCTAGAAGACCCCTGATAAGCATGTACTGATCTGGATCGAGTGCGCAATTCATAGTTGACAGTGTCCCATGGATACTCAGATCTGGAATGTCTCTGCTGATGTAGGTATCCAGATTTCTCTCAATTCTCAGGCTCAATTGACACTTTTCAGTCAATAAAGAGGGCCCCAATTTCTTGAGGTAGAAACCACCAATCATCAGATTGTCGTTGTCATCACTGCTCGGGTCATAATCATTCCTGTCTAGTGTTTGCCTGATTCTCTGGGCTGCAAAGACATCCATATTCACAAGCTCCAGGTGCATAATATCGACGAGACACTGAGGGGAGTCTTTCGAGTGATGGAAGGAGTTGTGAGCTGTCAACTCTCCGAGATCGAGAACAGCTAATCTATCAGATTGGGAACTTACCGGGAGGAGAATTACTGGCGCGCCAGCATGAAGCTCCAGGGATAATCTTGTCCCCCTAGTCTGTTCCATTGACAAAACAGGAATCTCGCCAGATCTGAGATTCTGCATAACTGATCTCAGTTGAGAGAAATGCCGGAAAAATGCCTGGAGTTCAGCGACAAATCTCTGGGTATGAACATAGTGAACTGAGGACATCTGGAGCTTGAGCTTGGCATCGTAGGAGAGCCTCCTGGAGTCCTCGTAGCTCGAGTACTGAAAATTCAGGGCTTTTCTACCAGATGAGAGGAAACGTTCCCTGTAAAATCTGCCATGAGGTGTTAGATCCAGAAGAGACATGGAACCCAGCGAGCCGAAGACCTTTGATTTTCCAGGCGCTCTGACAATTGTCATGCTTGCATTGGAAATATTCGCCTTGGCAATCTCTTTGTCAGTTCTGGTGAGAACCAGGGTCAACGATCGAATCTCGATTTCTGTATCTGAATGAAGGTCTTTGATGCCACCAGTGGAATCATTGTAATCGTTCACTGGAATATTGGCTGCAGTTGAAGTGGACGCAGTTGTAATAGAAGTAGTCGATGTTGCCAGATCCCTGCTTCTAGTTGAGATCATAGAGTTCACTTGACTCGTACCAATGCCAAAGAAATCCAAAACTATCATCCAGGACTCAACACTAACAATTAGATCAAGACAATTGAAGTCAATGCAGATTGACTTTTGCAGAATCATCCGATCTGAGTCGGAGCTTTGTGGTGGAATTTCACTAAATGTAATGCTAATTAAGACGAGATTCTCTTCACATGTGATGGCTCCGGGAGATGGTGGAGGAGTGTTGGGTGTCCCCACGAGGGATGATGTCTTTCTCCAGTGTGCGGGGATAGTTCCATAAAGAGTATCTGTCTCGAGTCTATCTGGGAGGCTGCCCCGGCCAAGCTCACTACGCCATTTTTTATTGAAAAAAGTCAGATCTGGACAGGATCTGGATACCCCCAGAGGGAGCTTGGCCCGATTGGGAGCTGAGGACTGCATCATCGATCTGTGTCTGGATCCAATGGGGCAAAGGAGATCCTCCATGAGGAGAGATCTCAAAGAAACTTGAATGGTTGAGTCCCTCATCGAGAGTTTCTCATACTTGGCCACAAATTCCTGCATCGAGAGCTCCACCAGGGGCTGCTCCGAGTGATCCTGCTTGAGTTGAATACTGAGGGTTGGCAGTTCAAAGAGAACTTTGATGGCAACTTGAAATGACTTTTGAGAGTAGATTTTCGAGGTGGCAGTGCTCTCTGCTGGCGGGAGGTTGGCAGAGTTCATCTGAGGAGCTGAGAATATAACGTGAACAGTGTCCAATAGTTGTTCATACTGACTTCTCGATAGCGAGACCTTCAAGGGAGTAATGACGCCTCCATGAACTTGGACTATCGGCTGTTGGGGGCTCGTTTGAAAGTCCTGCTCCAGGAGAAACCCAGAACTGTGAAGAGATGCTATAAATCCCTTCTCAACGACAATCTTCAACGATGTGTCATGGAGAATTGGTCTGCCAGACTCTTTACAGCTGTACATATCGTCTGCCCTTAGAGGTAGATTGGTCCCAGTAATGTGGGAGAGTTTTGAGCTAACATCCAGGGAGTATAAGTTAATGTCCCTGACATCGAGGCTAACAGTGAATTTTGAGTCGTCGGAGGGCTCGTGCTGGAGGGACATGGTGCCCAGATGAGCAACAAATACCTGGGTACTGTGAGAAGATCTTGGAATGACTAGGACAGGGCTATCCAGAACAACATCTAGTTTCAATTTAAGAATACCAGAGATGGGCTCGATGTCTTGGGAGGAGAAACTGGGGAGTCTCTTTCTCTGCGGCCCACTCCAATCCTCGTGTACCAGGCCCATTGCCATGTCGGTGGCAGCTGCCCCAATGTGCCTGGCAAGATTGCTCAAGTATTGCTTGAACTCATCAGCACATGATCTCAGTTCGGAGATGAGGTGAGGGGCGTGTGTGTACCAGACACTTCCAACTCTCATAGCGATGTTGACGCTGTCAAGTTGGCTATTACCTTCTCCAGTTGAATTGCGACTTGCTGAAAAGCTGAAGGCCTCCGGTTGGTTTGACAAGCCCGAGATGTGCTGGAGAGGATCATGCGAGGGATTTGCCAGGGGATCCCTTCCCACACTGATGATCCTCTGATGAGTCTTTCCAATTAGTGTTTGATCCAGAACTTGGAGACCACCTAGAGATCCCGATATCGATGTATTAGTGGCTAATGTCGCCTGGATTCTGGCATCAGACATCGTCGCTGTGGCTATTTTCTGCCCAATTAAATGACTATCTTGCATAATTGCTCTCAAAAGAAGAACATTCAACCTATGAAAATCAAATGTTATTTCCGTCCTCTCAGGCTTGCCCTCTACAATTAGACTGATTATCGAATCCTGCCTACTGATTTTTTGATTTAACGGTAGTTTGGATGAAGGGAGTAGCCTTCTGACGAATCCAATCAACTCCACAATTGTCTCCTGATTAGCAATAATATCGAGATTATTGAACTGAATACTAGCAACTCTCAGCTTCTCCAGTGGATCCTCAATCGACGTCAACTCTACAACGATCAAGGCCTCATTGTCCAATTGATCGAGTCCCATTAGTGAATTATTCCTGGGTGAGAAGAGATTTTTCGTGTCATAAGCGAGATTGGATAGAGCTCGAGTTAGTGCCACAGGTGAGGTGAGCCTCCTAGGGGCTGTTGGATCAGGAGAGCCTGGGGACACTGGAGAAATTGGAGAAGTTGGTTCAGAGTCTCTTAAACTACCTGAAATGCTGTCCATCCCTACGTGTTTATGGCTGGCCACGAGCAGCTCAAAGTCCGGGCCAAATTCCTGCATTGCGTCGACCAGGAGAAGCCCATGAACTGACAACGAGACACTGATATCAGCCGGTCTTTTGGTCATAGCAGCTTTCACACCAGACACCTGAAGCTCTGCTACACTTCTTCCCCTCGACTGCAGTTCAAACGTCATTTGATCGATCATAAATTGAATCATCACGGCATGATTCATGGATTTGTCGAGGGGTTCCTCCCTTTTGGGAGTCTCTGGCTCCCCAGGATCACTAAAATGCTTGGAATATCCCTCCGACGACAAACTCCTCATCAGCTGATTGGACATGGACCTAATGGCCTCGACTTTTTGCTCGTTCACATGGACAACGAGTCTTGGTAAATTCCCAGAAACGGTTAGGGATGGATACTGGGGGTCAACAGTGGAGACGACTCTCCTCTCGATCTGAAGAGAGATATTAAATCTCTCGAGAACGTGGAGGGTCGACATTCCTCGAGTCCTCGCGTGCTTCCAATTGTCCTTGGCCTTTCCCACAAGCACCTGAAGGTCTGACAAGTAGATACTATATTGATCGTAGAGTTTGTGATGAATAGCAAATTCTGTGATCCCCTGAAATTCCTGGACAGATTCGTTCTCCTGGCTTCCCGGTGGTGTTGAGCAGGGGGTCTGAAATCTCTCGTCGTCCTCGTCGTCCTCCTCTCTCTCTAGATCCTTGAGGTCTGTGAATTGACTCAGCTCATTTACGTCGTCCTCACTTGTTGGGGATCCCGGTCTCAGTACAACTTTCCTATTATCGATACTATTCGTCAAGTGAAGTCTTCCAAAATCGACAACAACAACGGCGGCATTTGGCTCTTGGAAATTCTCCACTAGTAGAATCTGAGGAGCTGAAATGTTGAACTGCAAATCCCACGAGGACCTGTAAACAAAATCCCCCTCGAGGATCTGTTCCCAGTTCTTCATAAATTGCCTTCTTGTTCTTCGCTTCATGGCTTGTAGCCTGGTATTGGTAGAGTTCTTGTGAGGCCTGCTCACAAAATCCACGAGCCACATAATGGCAACAGAATTATAAACAACGTCTAGTGACCTAGTGCTCAGACGCAAAGAATGATCAGTGGTAACATGAAATGGTTTTTTCTCGTAAATTAACTCGAAGAGCGGCTGCTGGCAATTATGCTGAGCCACAAGCTTCTCTGAGGAGGATCTTAAGCGCGAGCTGCAGACGACAAGTGTCTGTGGCTGAATTAAAATAGGAAACATTGAGTCGACTGTCAGAAAGTCGTGCAGATAGAGAGCCCCAAGACTAATCGAGAACTTGTGGGAGCCCGACCTTGGACGAGACTCATAACTCAGTACAACACTTTCAAATTCAAGTTCCATAACGCATTTATCCCCCAAACTGGCTTTGTCCTTGGTAAAGAGGGAGATAGCACCCTTGGATATAGTAAAATTGAATTGTCCGAATACAGTGTCTCGCCTGAGAAGTGTATTATCATCAATGGTATCAGCAAGAACGTCGAGAAGTTCTCCATCAAAAGTCGATCCAGATTGATTCGAGGTGGTCGAGCTCTGCGGAACTTTCGAGTACCAGCCCCACCATTGGGGGAACCACTGGACAAGCATTCCTCGTGCCTCGGGAGAGCTAGCCCCTGCCTCTGAGCTAGATTTGGTTGGCGCTGGGGGTCGTACCTTGGCCATGGCAAGCTCCCTGAGAATTCTCAATTCGTCATAACTGAGCTCATACTCAATCCTCTCTTTCCTCAATTTGGCATCAGATGAGAGAATGATAGTCGTCGGCATTGCCAAGATCCTCTGATAAGTGTCAACATAAAAAACATTGTCCATCCCTCGATTATAAATATCTCTCCACGTGGGCTTTGATTTTAGAGCCTCTCGTCCCAGATGGCATCGAACAGCGTACTTCCACCAGTCCTTGGGAGCCTCGGAAATGGAACAGTGGGGTCGACATCTTCGTTGTCTCCTCCTCCTCTCTATGTCCTCCAGCTCTTTTATGCACTTGACAATTTGCTCATACTGCTCATCAGTCACTAAAAGTGGCACCTGATCCAACTGAAGGTCGACGACAATTCTGGGCCTGCTGATGGATCTCAGGGGCTTCTCGGACCTGTCCCTCTTGATCCTGGCACAAGCACTTACAGGAGAGAGGATGTACTTCCACATTGTGCTCTTGGAGTCGTTCATAGCAACAGCCAGATCTCCAAGATTCAGGTTTCCAAACATCTGGCAGGGCTCCAGGTGATTCCAGTAGATGGATAATCCATCGAGCTCCATCAGTTTGAATGAGGCATCATTGAAATTCCAGGAGGTGGAGCCAGGGATCCAGCTGGCGTCGCAGCTCTGGGCTGAGAGGGTTTTTATGGTGACTCCCAGGGCCACTCCACACTTCTCTGATAATCTCAGTGTCACGTTGTCCTCGTAGCGGAGGTGGACGTCTTTTATGTTCAATTGTAGATTCTCGATTATATTGGTGACTAGAGATGTACCGTAGCTCAGCCAAGAGCTGTAGCTCGAGGCGTAATAGCCGGCGTCTCGTTCTGTTGAGGCACGCCATCGAGCCTCCAAGGAGTCAAGTTTATTGTGCTTGTACTCATGGAGGATTTGCTCCTCAACTTCACTATCGTAGTCCTCTAGGTCTATAGGTCCAGCCACTAGGTACAGTTGTTCGATTGCTATCATCCATGAGGCAGATCTGATCTGACGCACTGGAATTTGTAGGCGAACTTTACCGATGAAACCTGCTTTTATCTCTATGGGGAGGCCAATGTGGCGGAGTGCCTCTTTTTTTAGGGGCAGATTCTCAAGCTCTACTTCACCTGTTAATTTGAGAAATTCAGTGAGGAATAAGGGGGGTGGCTTGTTTCACTTGGGCAATTATTTGTTCATTTAGTTGGGCAGATGTTAATTAAACAATGAGTGATTTATTTTTTTTTATTTATTTATTTTTTTTTAATATCAATAATTATTATTATTATTATTATTATTATTATTTTAAATGAACTATGATGAAGAAAATGACCATTTTTGAGTAATCACCTTATTCTTATTGGAATATTTTCCCCCACATTGATGGAAAAATAATTACAATTTATTTGAGTCTTGAGATGTGTTTCTCAAGTTGTGTTATCTAGGGTAATTAGGGTGGGAAAAATTTCCACAAAGATTTCTTGAAGAAAATGTTGAATGAGAGACATTTTGTAATCTCACCTGAAAGGAGAGCTATACTCAGTTGATCTGTATTTAAATTCTCGACGTATTTCCCGAGGTAATTGTTGAGTACCCAGGCCACCAGTCCCTCCAGCATTTTCGTAAATGCGTATTAACTATTGGAATTGTTGATGCAATCATTAGGTATATAGAGGTACATTGAAATTACTCTTGGTTGGGTTAGGAGATGATAATTTAGAAATAACTCATGAGCTTGGGGAGAATGTTGAGGCAATAATTGGAGAACTTAACTTGTGCCCAAGTCCATGTGCCACTGATTTTGAGCGTTACTTTTGTGATTTTGAGGTGTTGTGAATAATCGGTGAGAAGTGATTTTTCGAAATAAACATTGCGCGATTAGCTGAGAATTTGTTAATGGTCTCTCTTACCGACTGCGTGCAATTTTAGTTGGATTCTTATTCAGCAGCATTGAATTATTTACTATTTTTCTTGTCAATTACAGCCTACTATTTCAAACGACATTTATCCGAGAATGAAGAAAATTTTCTACACATTGTTTTAATATTGAATTTATTCAATTTGTTTATTACCTATATCGCTCTATACACGAGTATTCGTATGATTTACCTACAGTGAGTAAATTACAGATGATAGGAAAAATATAAGATATATATATTTTGCTAATAACGCGATCGACGTTAAATATTTTATTTTATTAAGAATTTTGGCAAATTATTGAGACTATTTTCATTGTTGTACAGTGTTCTACAGAGATTCCAATAATTAATGATGGTCTTCTTTGGTGAATCTGAGGCCACAGTATCCGCAGGCATGATTTCCAGGCTTATCCTGAGGGACAGAAAATACTCTATCAAAAACTAGATAGTCAACGAGGTAATGTTGCATTTACCAGATTAATATAAACTTTTGGATGGCCCAGGGGACCTCCACCTCCATTACAACAGACAACTCTTGCTTGAGTGCTTGCGGGAGGTACTTCATCGATCAAATTAATTGCCCAATGTTCGTTGACTTCCTTCGGTCTATCCACGAAACGTACAAGCCTCCTGTCGTCTGCCTCGAATTTCTGACAAAATCATACAGTACAATTTATACCTTAATGAGTGCTAAAAGATAAAAATTAATTTTCCAAATCTTTAAAATTCGAAAAAATAAATTAATGCTAAAGTGATAAAGTGCAATGAAGGAGTAAATAAAATATATATAATTGGAAAGAACGGAAATTTTAATTTCGGCTATTTAATATTGAATTTCTGGTCGACCTGTTGACGTTATCAAAAATCGCCAACTTTTAATCAATCGTTAAATCCAAAAGAGGAGAATTTTTACGTACTTGACCTGTGTGGGTGAGACAATCCCGAGGCTCCCAGGACGCCTTCAATCGAGTGATAATTGAGACACCAGAGAAACGAGAGACTGATGTTTTCACTGGGTTCGCCAACAACAGGGATAAATTTCTTCCTGCCATTTTCACTGTTACTCCAATATAATTTCTCGGGAAAACTTTAAAATATCGTGTGTTGTTATTATTATATTCTTATAGTTCAGCTGTTCGGTGTGTGTGTGTGTGTGTGTGTGAAGGTGAGCTAGCTATATACTCGCTGCTCACTTCAGCCTATACACTCTCGTTCGGTATATGCGCAGTAGGGCAGTTTTTATTTTTATTCGCGCAGTGAAGGCACTCTCCAAGATTTTATTTTTCTTTGCTTATATCTTATAGTATATGTATATTTATTACTCTAATGTTGTACTACATATATGTTAATGAAAAAAAAATGAAAAAAAATTATCTCAGCGAGGGTGAGTTAATTGATTCCCCTGTAATCTCCATTGGTTGACCAATTGAAAGCTACATTATTCAAGTATTATTATGGGTTAAATAAAAATTCCTGAGATCAATTGTTTGAGGTTATGTTCAATGGAAAATCATCCAACAATCAAATTGTCAACACTCGGTGTTACATTGTTTTGTTGTTATTTCAGGATAAAAAAAAAAAGAAAAATATTGAAGAACGAGCCATGGAGGAGGCCGGTGAACAGCTGTTGAGGACCTTGAGTTTGTTCCAACATCTGAATAGCCAAGAATTCCTAGAGCAACTGAAGAATGACATTGATAAATACACAAAATTTCTGCCAACCTCAATAAATCGAGAGATCAACACATCAGCTGATATTGAGATTAATATCGATGAATCAGTCTATGGAAAAATTATCAGGACTTTTCTCTCGACACTCGACGACAATTTGGCAATTTTAAGGGAGAACTTGAAAAATCCAGTGGAAAATCTGATGATTGTCAGAGGTTGCAATTTCCTTATGCTCCAGGAGCTATTGGCATCGATCACTGAATATCTGGGGCACTCGACAAAAGATGATTCTGTGGAATTTATGATTTCAGTGCTCGAGAAAATATTGACAAGTGACGCCATATTATCTTCCTTAATCTCTACTTGCAAAATTCAATGTTCAAGTGTATTAGAAACTGAGGAATATGAAAGAGCCCGTAAAGATTGCATCCAGATTATAGTGTCTTTACCGTCGAGAGTATCGAATCGACTGAAGGGTCAAATTTCGGAGTGTTTTGTCCCCATTAATTTTTCAAGAATCATCTCATTCCAAATAGTGCGTACCATTTTATTTCTAAATGACGAGGTGAATGGAGCTACAGATATTTATGATGTGAATGCTCTTTCTTTGTTAATCAGCAAACTTGTCACGAACTTTGGATCAGAGAATTTTGTGGAGCTGGTAGAAATTTTGATTCATTTGTCATTGGAGGACAAAAAATCATGCCAAACAATTCAAGGTATTTTAATGAATATTCCGAGAGCGAATGTTCCAGCAATGGCGACGTTATTGCTAGAAAATATTGGAGATCCTGCAGACGTTGAGAGGATATTTCGATCTCTGATGATGAGCGACAACTGGAGATTTGTTGTAATGAAGAAATTCTTGTTTTTCTCCTATTTCAAGAATGATAAAATCATTGTCAACTTGACCAATTGTTTATTGTGTTCAGATTCAGACAATTATCATTTGCCTGATTTGATTGTTAAACTTTTGGACATTTGGGGTGATAAGAGTGCCTTGAATCACACAAATCTTGATCAACAGGAATTTATCACAAAAGTTGTGCTATTGTCGATGAAAAAAATCAAGGGGACACTAAAATCAGTGGATAAACATTCTATTCTCGAGCTCGTGTTCTCAGGTACTTCAGCTCATTTGGAGAGTATGCAAGTGGAGATCAGAGCGATGGGAATGATAACTGGAGAATTACTAATCAATTATTTAAATGAATCTGACACTCCAAAATTACAATTTGATTATGATAAAATGCCAAGGGAGGGAGTGACTGTCGTACAGAGATTGAGGAGATTCTGGAGGGAAGAGTGTGACAACAGTGAAAACAAGAGTCCATCATATGGAAATTCGGAAAAATCTGAGGAGTTAATAAACAGATTGGGAGTGAAATCGACAATTTTAGGGGCAATTGAGGTGGCAAATAGAGTAATTGTTCCTGTTAAAATGGAGTCAGAAACAGCTGATGATCCGGATTTTGACGAAAAGAATACCAAACACGAAATCCAGCCAGTGGAGAACGCCGAGGATGATACTCTAGATAGCGATGACGACCTGATCCCTTACGATATGTCGAATGACAGAAAAAATGGTGAAAATCTTCGGCCATTGTACATTAGAGAGCTAAAAGAGAATCTCATAAATTATTCCGCGAACAGTGATCCCAGGATTTTTTCAGAGTCTCTCCAATGCTCTGAGAGACTCATAAACTCTCAGCTTCCCAACGACGACGCGTCCTTTGCCCTCGAACTTCTCAATATTTTCTCAAAATTGACAGAACTCACTTACGTTGAACATTTCACTCTTCTCAAGTTCAGAGCCTGCGTAGCCATAACCAAAATTCATCCCCAGGTCTCAGCTGATTATTTCTGCAGGGAGTTCCATGCGAGAGTAGGTAGCCACTCTGTCAATGACCGATTATTTTTTCTGAATGTCCTTGCTGAAGCTGCTCGAGAATTATCGACGATTGGTTTGGACACAACAAATGACGAGGAAATTCCTGAGATCAATGAGAAAATTCAAGGACAGTTGGCATCCAAACGACTGTCTCTGTTTATCAATAGGGAGAGTGGAAAAAAAATTGAGACTTTGTACGACGACAATGACATTGAGATTTCGGAGAATTTTTATGCTGACAAGTGGAAAAAAATGGCGGAAAATGAGAGAGTCGTTGCTCAAAGAATTAACAAAAATACCAGAGTCTTTGCACATCCTTCGAAGCAATTTCCAGCGAAGGTTAATCGATTTAATGATGTGGCTGTGTACTTCTTTTATCCCCTTTTCTATGGAATGAGAACTACAGATGAACACATTTTTTTCAACCCTCCCAAGCATTATGAGGATCATGGCAATTTATTACTGATTAATTTCATCAAAACGATATCTACAATTATGGTGGCTGCTGAGAACTGTGTGATTGCCCCGAAGATGGGGGAAGACATACTGGAATTTGCCTGGAATATGAGGTTCCACGAGGAGGCTGTCGTGAGATGTTGTATTATAGAGGCCATTGCAGCTGTTGTTGTTTCAGTGTCGAAGGCCAATTTAACAGGTGTTATGTTTGATTCGCTGCTAGAGCTCAGGATATGGCTGATGGATGTCTCCCAGGAGTTAACCAGAGGAGAACCTTACGCTCAATGCAGAGAAATGGCCGTAAATGTTGTTAATTTAATTAACTCAGTATTTTCGTAGAGAAAAAAAATGGAAATGAAAGAAAAAAATTCTCCTCAGTTTTTCAACAATTTTTTGCTTTTTACATAATATTTCAATTAGAGGGCCAAAGGCTGCTTAAGGAGTCCCATAGGATTGTCCAGCGAATTATCTAGGATTTTCTATTAAAAATCATTTTACAAATTTACAACAAAATTCATTTTTGATTCAAATCTGCCGCCATTGTATCGACTTTCATTTCGTGTCGTTTCATGAAAATCTTAAGTTGCACTGCAATAACATATATGTTGTTTTTTTTTCTCATTACAAAGAAATAAAAAAAAAATTATGGAAAAATGGAGAGAAAGAATGAGAAAATATCAAACCGTATGAATTATTAAGCGATTACAACTGTTGGACGAGTTACAATTGGAGCCAAAGTCAGCTGATCGTCAATGAACAAGTGAATAAAGTGTGCAAACGTCCCCGAGGTTAAAACATCCCGAAGTTTTCCAACCTCTAGCTCGCTCATAGAAAATTTTGACATGAAAATAGCCTCAGAGTTGAACTACGTCATCAGCTGATGTAGTTGTTCCTTGAATTTTAATTGGAGAAAGAAAAAATAATAATTCAACCGATCATCATCACATTGAAAGCTATACCTACATTTTTGGATAGTAGATATATATATATATTATATATACCTAGGTATATAGCTGTCGAATCATATGTATATAGTACAAATCGTAATATAGTTTATGTATCGGGCATAAATTCATTTTTTTTTGTTGTTCATTCAAATTAATATTATCATACGAAGGAAAAAGTGTAAAATGGCTGATAATGCACTGGGTGAACTCAACAGTGAGCAAACGGAAAAAGTTCTTCAATTCCAGGTAAACCATAAAATTGTTTCGAGTTTAAGCCTTAAAAGTGCACAATCATTAGCTTCAGTGATTACTCAATTATCTGTTGTTTATGGTTTTTTTTTTTTTTTTTTTTTTAATTTTTCTTTTTCAAGGATTTGACGGGAATTGAGGATCTCTCAATTTGTCGGGATGTTTTGCAGAGGCACAACTGGAATTTAGAGGTTGCAGTTCAGGTATTTAGTTTTTTTCTTTTCCATATATGTAACATGAGAGTTGAGGGGGAGTGGGAGACTGTCGACATACAGCGGCAGATAATTTACTCGTCAAAAAATTATGGTACTGTGGAATCTCAGGATTTTTTTTTTTTTTGTGACATCTCATCTAGGAACAACTGAATTTATATGAGGGCAGACCATCGATGTATGCACAAGACTCTAGAGCAAGGCCACCACCAGCTGTGGTGGACGATACCAATTCGAGAATTTATTTCAGCCCCTCAGGAAGCTCTACTAGTGGTGGTGGTTTTTTATCATTAGTATTGGCCATGTGCTATAACTTAGTTACTATTATCGTGCACATTCTTTTTGCTATATTCAGGACAAATGTGCGACCGGGTGAGTTGAATGTTTGATTTATTTTTATCCAACGACTCCACAAAATTAATAGCAGACAAAATTATAATAAAAAATTGTTGATTAAATTGACGGTTTAATTTGTGGCAAACATTTATTGAGAAATTCATTGAATTAATTTAATAGAGTTTGATAGATATTTCGGGAATTTTTTGGTGAATTTGGTTAAAGAAAAACAAAACCAAAGTAGAATTACTTATTGACAAAAAAAAAAAAAAAAAAAATCATGTAATGTCCCATTCAATTTATTTCAAATTTATTGGTAGTTAAGTAGAAAAAGGACTATTTATGTTTTGTCTAATAGAAAATTCTTTGAATTACAACAGTATCAGCTGATCCCGTTGAAGACGTGCTCAGATTTATCAGATCGTTTGAAGAAAAATACGGTACGAATCATCCGGTGTTCTATCAGGGCTCATACAGTCAAGCACTGTCTGATGCCAAACAAGAGCTGAGATTTCTCCTGGTTTATCTTCACAAAGACGACGCTCAGAGTGTGGATCAATGGTGCAGGTACTGAATTTGTCTAATCGTTCATTAATAAATGTATAATAATGGGTAAAAACCAAAGAAAAAGATTTAATTATGATGACTTATTACATTACATTACATTTTCACTGCGAACTCTATTTTTATTGATTTCATTTTGATTTTTCCGTCCATTGCCACAGGATTTCGTTGACTAATACCGAGCTGATTCGTTTTATCAACATTAACACTCTATTTTGGGCGTGTAATACAAAATCTGGCGAAGGTTACAAAGTAGCTGAAGCACTGAAGGCTGGTACTTATCCATTCCTCGCTCTGATTGTTTTGAAAGAGAACAGAATGACAATAGTGGGAAGGTAAGATCAAAAAATTAACAACAAACTCATTATTAACATTTCCTACCTAAATTTGTGGTGTTGGCCAGCTGTCAAAATTGTATATAAATTGTCTAATAAAATTCAAGAAATTAATAAAACAAAAAGTTTTTAAGTATTAAAAATATGTTTAACTGGTAATTTTTATGATTCAAGGCTGGAAGGAACTCCTTCAGTATCTGAACTGATGCTTCGACTCAAGACGATAATTGATAATAATGAAATAAATCTAATTCAAGCTCGGCATGAAAGGTAAATGTATATGAGAATGTCCAGAAAAGTTGTTTTCACCTAAATTTGACAACGTATATTGCGATATAAAAATTTTTTTTTTTTAATTTTCCTGTCCTCACGTATACCCACTCGGGCTTTTACGTATTTACCCTTCCCACCCCCCGAACCCGCTGTACCGTATTCGGCAAGGACCAAGGAAAAACCTCACCCTGAGGGGAAAACCTTGGCCAGGTACAGTCGTCTCTGTTACGAGACTACCGCTCGGCAGTGAATCGTGAGATCAGTAGCACTCTAACCGCACGGCCACTACCGTCGAATATATTGCGATATATTAATATGAGTTTGTATTAAATATCTAGGGCTGAACGCAGTGCAAATCAGTCTCTGAGACTTCAGCAGGATCAAGCGTACGAGGAGTCTCTCCGGGCGGATCAGGAGAAAGATCGCAAGAGAGAGGAGGAGAAGAGAGTCAAAGAGGAACGGGAGGCGCAGGAAAGAGCGGAGATGAATGCTCAGGAGATGGAAATTCAACGTATACAACGCGAGAAAGAATTAACTATTGAAAAAGTACCTGTTGAGCCGGCACCGGATCATCCCAATTCTTGTCATCTTCAAATTAAACTCGGAGGGAGAACAATTATTCGAAGGTTTCTTATGTCAGATACGGTTCAGGTAAATAGTGATTTACCTTTGTGTCTCTTTATTAGTAAGATAACAAAAAAAAAAAAAACATTTCGAGGTGATGGGTCTTTATCTACAAATGAAATTGATAAAATTGCCAACGTATTTTAGGATGTTTATCACTGGATATTTAGTCAACCGGATTCCCCAGTCAATTTCGAGATAACTACGAGCTATCCAAAGAGAATCCTCTACCCAACGCTGGAAATAATGAGCCTGTTCAAAGCCGGTCTCACCCATCGAGAGGTCCTACACGTTAACGATCTAGATGATTAACGAAGATTTATAAAGAGCAACATTGTTTGGTTGTATTTCTCCTTGAAAAATACCAACGGCATATAGAAAAATTCGCCGATTATGCACACATTCAATATGTCAAATCATAATTCATGCATCGAATTAATTTCATTATGCTTAATTTTCAACAACCAAAGTAAAAATTCTGTTGTCAGCTGACAAGGCTGGGAGTAAAATCTTTGAGTGGCAAAGTGAAACAATGTATTTCCAGCGTTTCCAACATATTATAAATTTTTTTTTCATTCTTTTTCACTCATCCTCAGCGATAAATGCAAAAATTAATGAATGCTTATTCCAAGGAGTTACATGAATGAGTGGAATAATTAATGTACAATTGTGGAGAGACAATTTGTACGTCTGAATATCCGTACTCCGAAAAATCATTGATATACAATAATTTTTCGTTTTTTCATTTTTTTTTTTTTTTTTTTTTTTTTTTTTTTTTTTTTTTTTTTTTTTTTTTTTTTTTTTTTTCTTTTTTTTTTTTTGTTTTTTTTATTTTTTTGTGGTTTTTTGTTTTTTTTTTTTTTTTTTTTTTTTTTTTTTGGTTTATATTTATGTTGACAGTTTGGCATTTATTGATTCTCCCTCATTGTTAATGGATTAGTAGGCAAGCCGAGGTTTTTGGTTTTTGCTTTGTATTTACCAGTAGATACGTAAATTCGGAATTGTTGAGTGCAGTAAGATCAGACACATGATGCAATTAATTCTTCAAATTACTGTAAAAACGAAAAAAAAAAAAATTTTTTTTTTGAATTCCTCATTATTTTCAAATAAAATAAGATTTTATAATACCTTTGTATGAGCACCGAGAGTTATGAGTGAGTTGACATGATGAAATCAAGAAGTGAGGAAATTGTGAAGATACTATTGAGTGATGTTAGTCAACATTTCTATCAAAATACATAGAATAAATAAAGTAATAATACAAAACAAAAAAAGCCATTAAAAAAATCTACAGATCGGTTTCATTTAGCAACAAATAAGTAAATAAGTTTGTTTTCTTTTGTACTGCAATTCATGAAGGACATGTGACATATGGAAGTTTCTATTTCAAGTTTTAATGGAGTGGAGATGAATTATTGAATCATCAAATATACATGAAGGAGAAAAGTTGAAATAAACACGCCATTCCTGAATGAAAATTCCACAAGATCAATCAATTATTTCTAAAGAGTAATTTTGATTTTTCAATTTTTCGGGGTCCAAGCGGATGCCGGGTTTGGTTGCAGTATTGCGCCGACGTTTCACAAACATTTCAGTTGGCATCACGGCTATAAGTTCCAATTTTGAGAGATACTGGAGTCAGCTTT
Source organism: Psyttalia concolor (assembly GCA_030522845.1). NCBI lineage: Eukaryota > Metazoa > Arthropoda > Insecta > Hymenoptera > Braconidae > Psyttalia > Psyttalia concolor. Next base: position 33,461 of record JAPYZM010001180.1, read on the forward strand.
TTATATCTCTAGCTAGCCCCTCATTGTGCAATTTTCATTTTAATTTTTAACGGCATTGGATTCCTCAGGAAATTTCCTAAAGATCCGGTGAGTTGGAGCCTGCTGAGGCGCTTGAACGTATTTTTTTTACACCCATATATCGCGGAGAGCGAAAAGTGGACTAATCAATTTCGACGAATTTTCGGTTTATTCAAGATTTCTCAAAAACTAGAGCAGCTACCGCTTCGCTCTCAGCGGCATTGGATTCCTGAGGAAATTTCCTAAAGATCTGATAAGTTTGAGCCATGAGATGCGATTGAAAGTATTTTTTTTCACGGCCATACATCCCGGAGAGCGAAAAGTGGACTAATCAATTTCGACGAATTTTCGGTTTTTTCAAAATTTCTTGAAAACTAGAGCAGCTACCGCTTTGCTCTCAACAGCATTGGATTGCTGAGGAAATTTCCTTAAGATCTGATAAGTTTGAGCCCTGAGAGGCGGTGGAAAGTATTTTTTTTTACGCCCTCCTATCCCGGAGAGCGAAAAGTGGACTAATCAATTTCGACGAATTTTGGGGTTTTTCAAGATTTCTCGAAAAGTAGCGCAGCTACCGCTTCGCTCTCAACGGCATTGGATTCCTGAGGAAATTTTCTAAAGATCTGGTAAGTTTGAGCCCTGACAGGCGATTGAAAGTATTTTTTTTACGCCCT
>JAPYZM010001181.1:0-40766 GCA_030522845.1 Psyttalia concolor
CTTAGTTGGAAGAGTGCCCGGCGCGAAACTGGGAGACCCGGGTTCGAATCCCGGCTGGGTTATCGGGATTTTTTCTCTCTAAATTCCAATTCTATTTGACCCGGGGATATCCCACCGTTGATCGAGCCTCAATCCAACCTGGGCTGTCCTGATTGGATCAGGCTGCAATCCAGATCTCATCTGGCAAACAAAATGCAAATTTACTCATTTATTGAATAAAAAAAAGTAATTGAAACAGACATTTGTTGTGATAAATGATTGTTGAAATATTTAGATGCAACTTGAATTGAAAATAAAGAGACAATGGATTATTCACGGGGAGACGAGGTGTTCTACGTATAATTGTCGGTTTCCCTATCTTTAGGGGGAGAGACACAATTTGTTAAATAACTGCAACTTGATTAATCATGTATTGACTAGAAAATGAAAATTTAATGGTTATGAGAAATGTTGGAAAAAAATTAATTGGTATGTTCATCTCGTTCAATGAATCAAGTTTGAAACGTGACAGAACGAGCTCGATGGATCATTGTTCTTCGTCTTTGAATCAGTTATTGATTTACCGATGGAACTAAATCTTGTTCTAGCCTCGAAATCCCGGACTTGAGCAGCCATGCTGTTCCGACCTTAACCCAAGGCTTGATTATACATTGACGACGCATGTTTGAATCAATATACAATTCAACAATTGCAAGAAGCTTTATATAAGGTTAGGTTATTCAGCCTTGTTCACATCGTCAGGATGTATTTTTCCTTCCCGGGACAATGACAACGAGAGACTACAAGTGTCAGAAGAATTGGCTCAGCGGCGGGGAAAGGAACCCGTGCCCTTGGCCGACCTAGTCTTTCGCTCTAAGTACTCTCAGCCACTGCCATCGGTTTTCGGGGAATAAATTATATTATATTAGATTATATTTTTCCGTAGCTCTCAATTTGCTATATAACAAAATGTTTGCTTGAAAGGGAGATACCCTTTCATTCCGCGATATTCATGGGAAACTTGTCGATAGTTGAATGCGAGGATTGAAGGATTGGACTCATGAAGATTATCCTCACCTACGAGCCAGGCAAGTCCAGCCTCTATCGGGGTGGTATCTTCGTTGATGTCGTGACCATACAGACACAAACCAGCTTCCAACCTGCAAGTTGAAGAATAAATAGTGATTGAGGAAGAATTAACACAATGATTGAGCACTTGGATCCTCGGTCTAGTGCATCATCATACGGATGATTCGATTACAGTATTTGAGTTGTAAGTGTCTTATCGATATTACCTCAAAGTGTCCCTGGCACCCAATCCCGCCAGCTTGACCTCTTCTGCCGCCAGCATCATCTCCGCCAAACTTCTGGCATCCTTCCCTCTCACAGAAATCTCAAAGCCATCCTCGCCTGTGTAACCACACCTGGTGATTCTCACGTTGTAGCTGGAAATCTGCGTTTCCACGGAGTTCATGAAGAATAATTTGCACAAATCGATTTTAACAAGTGCCTGGAGGACCTTCGCCGCCATTGGTCCTTGCAAGGCCAGCAGACCCTGATCGAGGGGATTCAAGTACTCTAAGTGGATCTTCTTGCCCCTTTTGACGAACTCATCCTGTAAGATTTAGCGTTAGTCCCCGCCGAAAATTGTCCTCATTTTTGTGAGAACAATTTCCAGTGTATATTTTTTTTCCCGTACTCACCTTGACTTTTCCTCGTCCGGGAATTGGCATTCGCCCTGTCCCAAACTCGGTAAAGTCAAAGTCACTACGGAAAAATATTGTCCGGGGTGTCGTTATAGGTTGGCTTGTCCTCGCCTGCGGCTCAGACGCCAACCTCACACGAGTAAAAAACCCTATAACGCCGGCCCGGAAATGTAGTATTCTAGAATCGTCAGGATATGTTACCAGCCGTTGATCAAGAAGTTCGGCGTCCTCTTTCCGTCTTCCGGCATTGGACACCACGAAATACCGATCTTGTCCATCCTTTGTGATGATGAGATCATCAAGAATTCCACCATTATCATTGGTGAATATCGTCAGGGATGCTCCCCCGGTCCTGAGATTCTTCAGATCAGCTGTTGTAAGGCTCTCCAAGAATTCTCCCGCGTCTTTTCCCCAGACTCTCGTCTGCAACATGTGGCCGACGTCGAATAGTGACGCCGAGGTTCGTGTGTGTTGGTGGGACACTGCGATAGCATCTTTGTATTGCACTGGCAGTAGCCAGCCGGCGAAGTTAACTACTTTGCCTGCATGATTTGAAAATCATTTGGACATAAACAAATCTTTATCGCGGAGGAAGTTTTTCTATAGGTGAACAACTAATTACTCTATATTATACTTTATTTATTCCCGTAATTTTTTGATAAATCAGATGGAGTACTTCGTACATAACTCACCATGATTATCGACATGAAAATCATACAGACAGGTCTTGTTGGCCTCCGTCTTCGTCGAGTACTTGCGCTCCCGATGGCATGTAAAATGACTGCAGGCGAAATTAATAGAACTCACATTACCGTCAAAAACTTCACCGATTCTGGCAGCCTGCCAGAACTTCTGACTCAATCTTAGCATCTTCTCTGCCTTACAGCTGATCCTCTACTGGGGGGGAAATTGAATTTTTTTTTCTTCTGAATTCTGATTCTACATATTTATTCAGTTAAACCGGGGTTCGAGATAAACTCCGATGTTGTTGATGTATTATTATTTCTGGGGAAACGCTTTTGGTGAGTGTTATCGATTCACTGCGTGACCCGAGGGTCACGATGTCAGCTGGACGTCGATAAGAGTTAGTGGTGATCGTCAAGTTTTGAATCAAATGTATGGGACATTTCTTGGTAGATCACCATTACTAGGGTTATTAGTTAGACTTTGAGATTTTTTCATTAAAGCCCGAGTGTACCTCCAGCCGAACGTTATGTAGATTGTTGTTGTTGTTTTCGATTTTTCATTTACCAATGCGTCTATTTGGAAACTCATTTTTTGTAATGAGTAGATCTCCGAGAATTATAAATATGTATTTGACAAAAAACTAGCGAAAATTCGTAACACTTTCAACGAGCCTTTTTGAGAAATATTGAGAAATAAGGGGGTGGAGGGTAAAATACGAAGCGGGTAATAACCACAGCAAATGGCTTCCCATCGAAGTCAAAATGGCGGTTAGGGCGGCTGAAGTGTGAAATCTTCCAATCCTCCGGACCCAGGGCATTAATTTAAAAGAGGCTCTTAGAAAAATTTTTACAAAATTGAAATGCTTATTATCCGTCACTTCACGTGATCCGAGTTCTTAATCGTTCTTCCGAGCTCTTTAACTTTTTTTATTGTACCCTTTATTCACTTATTTCTCCATATTTCTCAAAAACGCTCTTTGAAAATGCTCCTAATTTTCTCTAGTTTCTTTCAAATATGTATTTATTATTCTTAGACGTTTATTTAATACAAAAAATGAGCTTCCAAATAAATGCCTTGTAGATAAAAAAAAAATCCAAACAAACAATAGATAATATCTGGTTGGAGGCGCACCCGAACCTTAACCGGTACCTCAAGTTGAGTATATGAGATGGTGGAATAGTAATTATTTAAGTGACTTTAAAAATTAAAATAAAATAGGCTTTTGTACTAATTAATTAATTAGTCATTGTTTTTATTTGACTAGTTACGCGGGCCTCAAATGTTTAGGATTCAAATACAGAGAGAGAGAGAGAGGGGGCGGGGAGGGCGGGGGGGAGAGAGGATCTTCCTTTAGGACTGACGACTACAAATACATAAAAATAAAAATTCTATGGCCCACTTAATATTTGCCTGATTCCCTTGAGGAATGTATTTTTTCGTCATTCGGTTAAATTTATTTCAGGAATTGATTAAAAAGTAAATGGAGCATGATATTGGATGAATTGAAAGATGCGAGACTCTTTTGAAGTCGAATGGTCATTCGATTCTTTATTGTACCACGTAATAATGATTTTTTTTTTTTTTTAGATTCTTGTTTTCTTGTTTTTTCAATGACAATAGTTGGAAGATGACAATAATAAATGGTGATAATTGGGGAAACAATTTGGGACGATTGAGGAAAATTATCATTAACGAACATGTCATTCGAGTTTCTCTCGTTACTCCTGCTGTTTTGTAGACAAAATTTTGACATTGTTTTTTTTTTTAATTTTACTTTTTTCTTTTTATTTAAATACCTTTTACATCATAAATGTTCTCGTGTTTACACAATTAATGCAAAAATGTCCCTACAGTCCGACGAATAATTCACTTTTAGTCGTTCTTTTACAAATCGATGATATTTATTTTCCCTCTTACAGTTTTTTTTTTGTTGGATTTATATTTTTTCCCTTGCAAATCCATTCATTCATATAGGGATAGGAGGGGAAATTGATAATGGATTTTTTGAGATTTTTTTTCTCTCGTGAAATGTCTTTTTTTTCCTACGGAAAAATAACAAGAAGAATGGGGAAGTGAAAATTGGAAGGAGTAGATTGTTAGTTTTGCTAATCGATTATTTTTTCGATATGTTTAATATTTTTACTAATAATTTTTCTTTTTTTTTTGGGCTCCAAAAGTTTTGATCCAGTAAATATGAAAAAAAAATCTGTAGACGAATTAATCAAATTTTGTTCAGTCATTTTCCCCATTTTTGTTGTTACTTTTCCAATTTTGGGTTTTTCATTTTCATTTAAACATTTTCAGGAAAAAAGATCTTCATAGGGGAAACGCTCCTGTCAACATACAATGTACAATGATTATACCGGGAGGGCCATCACTCCCAGATTAATAATTACCGATGATTAATTTTTGCATTTTTCGCCTAAAACTGTTAATTTTTTTTTTCATCTGTGTGTATTTCTGTGTTTTTTTTTACTCTTATCGACTTAAGCCTTAACTATACATAATCACGACTCAAATACATTATATCATCACTTCCGTATATAGATACAACGCCATAATTTTGTTACGATTTTCCATCCCCTCGTCAGTTTTTTTTTCACTTTACAATAATATAACAGTGAAATCAACTGTTACTTTTAAAATTACATTTTTTTTTTGTAATAAATCATTAGGTCGTCGTCGCATAAATATTAACTCGTAATCATTTATAAAATCAAAATAGGTACAATTTGGACGCCCTTTTTGGATAGTTTTACCATGTTTTTATCATTCAAAAAGACGCTCCGAAATGTATTTTTGTTTCTTCTAATAATGCCCATCGATTGCGATTTCTAGTCCACTTGATAATAAAATTTTGTCCCTCTCATACCTCACACATCATTATTATTATTATTTTTTTTGTAATTTCACACATTCAATAATTTTAGATTCTCGAAAATGTCATTCACAATTTTAAACACGCCCCTCTCGATTTAATCTCTAGAATCTTAATTTTAATGCAGAGCAAAAAGTCAGTCCAAGGATGGCGTCACTTTCCTCACTATCTCGAGACGCATCCAAACCTTAATTTCTACGTTTTTTTTTCTCGTTAAATTGCCACTCTTATTTACAGAATATCCAATATATTTGTTTTTTTATTTCAGCATCTCGAGACAATTTTAATTATTTTTCTTTATACAATTTTTTTTTAATCATTCATCGGGTATCAAAAGAATTCGTGAAGCTGAACAGACGTGAATTTGGCAGCAGATAAGATGACGCCCCCATTTGGATAAACTTGGAAGCTCAAGAGACCATTCTTTGTGAATTTTTATTAATTATTTTTCATAATCGCTCTCCTTACTCTAATTCTACTCAATTACCGTTGCTTTTTTTTCTTTTATTTTGTTCCTGAAACGAAAAACTTTCTCACGCGAAACATTCTTTCGTTTAATTTCAATAATGATTGATTGAGGTTAGCCTAACGATTTGCCTAGTTCTCTTAAAAGTCCGTTTCTCATTAAATTTCAACAATTTTTCACATGTATTTCTTTTTGGGAGTACCTATATACACAATTCAATATTATGCGCTCCGAACTGTGTGATTTTCCAACAGTCCAAGTGTTGAAACATCTTACGGAAATTAATTTCACGAGCGAAACGGTAAAACTTGTCGCGTCGTCTGACGATCAATGGTTTTCAGCGAATATCTCGTAATCTGAGGTAGACAGGAAAATTGTTGTCATAAGCTTTTTGATAGTACTTGAGTAGCTCTACCAGAAAGGTCATTATAAAAATTTCGGTGGCATGCTTAGATTCGGAGATATCACTCGAAAACTGGGCAATTTTACAGTATCGCTGAATTCATCGATTGAAAAAAAAACAAGATGGTAAAGTCTTCAAACTCTTCTTATTCGAAATATTTCTGCTCGGTATCCATAAGTGGATCGTGATAATATTGTATATTAAATCATTACATCTCGTCAATGTGTGAACTCAATCGTAACCGAAGGATACATACGAAACAATGACTTTAGCAACTTTTTCCAATATCATTTGCGATCAATTGATTCGAAATTGCACATTTACGTGACAATAGTCACAATATACGTTTTATTTGTTCTGTTTTGTTTCATTTCATTTCTTTACATTAACAGTCAACAATATTACTCTAATTGTACAAATCATGCTATTTCGAAACCCTTGATAACAATCTTATTACGGAAAATGCTTGAATCAGTTTAAAAGGAGAGAAAAAAAAAAGAAAATGAAGATATTACAAAATACCGATGTAACTATTTCATAAACAATAATCGCTCATCAAAATTTTTTTATGAACTAAGTTTAACTGAGTAACTAGTCGTCATTAATCGGAATTTATTCAACAATTTTCCTCATCAGTTTTATTATTTTTACAACTTTATCGTCCTCACCCCGATTCTTTTACCCCTCCCCCTGTTTCTCAATAATATATTTTCCTCCAATATTCAAAATTAAACTGAATGTTCAAATTAAAACATAATAATTAACAATAATTGGCTTCATTATTCTCAAATGTAAATGCACGTGTTAAATTCCGTGTGACAATGTCCAGCGTATTTAAAAGATTTATATTTTGCACAATGCGATTAATTTTACTCTGCCTTCGACACACGAAACTAGATATTATCACATCCAATAATAATAGAAAAAAAAAAGGGGGAAAAATAAACACACGCGAACAAATACGTAGAAGACAACACGGGGCTTTGCTCTATAAATATAATAATGACATAATGATAATGAAACTAATAATAATCTAGAATAAATCTACATTTTCTTCCTTAGACGATAAAAATAATGTTTCCTTTAGTGGTAAAATTACTAGTAGTCGTAGTAGCAGTAGCAGCAGGTGCTGCGCCATTTTCTCATCACAATTCACGCGAGAATAATCAAAAGAGACAGAAAAAAAAAAACAAAAGTAGCTTTTTTCATATTTAATCATTCACGCTGAAACGAAATAAAATGCTGAAGACATAGATAACTAATAGACCGTAGCTTCCCGTGCAATTATTAAAATTCGGAGAAACATTATAAACTACAAATTAGATAATAAAACAAAAATATTTATGCTTTAATCTAGCCTTGCCTCATTGTTTTTTTTTAACCAATTGTGACTAGCAAACATAACGTTATAAATCCAACCGTCGATGGCCAATGGCATTAGTAATTTTTTTTTTTTGGACGATCTCGCTATGAATTCTCTTGACCGTCGGCGGCGGAGGCAGTTGCAAATGCAATTTTTCGGTTAATTAAAAATAAATGAAGAGTATTTTGCTTTCTGTAATTATGCAATGAGCGCTTAATTAATGACAAGTTGTAAACTCCCACTGCTTCAACTCCAACTACATAGTACGCTGTAAAATTAATTTTTAAGCATTCGAATTTTATGAGATTTAAAACAGGCTCGGTTTTGTTTTTCTCGATTTATGATTTAGCTATTATTCTCAACGGTTCGCGTGTTTATCATATGCGGTTTTAATTTAGTGGAAATATTTTAACAATAGGTAAGAGATAATATTCGGAGGGGTTTGGGAGTGTAAAGTATTCGAACAAGTCTTACTTAAGTGATCTAACAGAAAAATTATACAAATTTCAAGCGAAGACGTAAAATATTCCCCCCGAAAACTCGGAGTTTTGGTTGGAATTCTTTTAGCGTTCGCTACTGAAATGAAAAATTTCGCTCGCAAAAAATAGTAAATATGTCAATATAAGGAATATTCAGTTCTATATTGTAAACGAAAGGGTGATGTAGGAGAAATATCTGAATACGTGGTGTTGTTCTCAAAGACTTGTTTCTGTTTTTAGGTTATGGCCATTTCTCATTATCCTCATCTAGAAAATACGCCTTTAATTGTCAGTGTACTAATTCTTCGTGTATAATCATTGTATATCGTAGGTAAATGGGCCTCAATGGAGACTAGAGGCATTAGTCTCGCGGACCATCAACGGTTACATTCAATCTGCCGCACAACCGGCAGAAGTCACATGGCGCGACCTCTGGAGCGGCCGATGATGCTCCGCGTCTTCGGAGGCAGCGTCTCATGAATCGTACGCTCAAAAAAAAAAAAACATAGGACAACAGAAGATTTTTTCAAAGATTCATTCGCACTGTACATCCGTTTCTTCAAAGTATGTCATTATTTCAAATCCATATATTTTTTTCGAGTTTTCTCTTCAGAAGAATCGATTTGTCGAATTCTTTCATTCAACGGCTCGAGAACGACGGAACGTAAAAGAGGCTATTTTATGTTGTCAACGCGGCTCTTGAATTCATTTTTTTCTCTCAATGAATGATCCCGCTTGGCCGCCATCCTGGGTAACATAACCTTTTTTCTTTCTAATTGAATTTGTTCGGGATCTTGTCATCCGTTTCTTTTTTTCCGCATCTTTTTCTCTCGGCTCTCCGCCATTTTGAAAATAAGTACCGATTTACGCCCTTCTGGCTTTGTACGTTGTTTTTTTTTTTGACTAGAATAGAATTTCAGTTTCATAGCTCTCTCCTTTCCGAAAATTCACGGATGATCGTTTTTTTTTCAGGTTATGGACCCGATGGAATGGCTTTTCTCAGGTTATGGACCAGTGGGACTCACCGTGCGTCGGGATGTATGCCCAAAAGGGGACTTTGACCAAACTCAATAAATATCATTAACCACAATATCAAGCGTGAATCGTAGGAATCAGTCCGATTCGTTACGATACGAATGATATTGATCAAAAATTAACAATAACTTGCGCTGTAGTAAACTGGTAACTAACTGTACGTAAAAGTCTGAAGTCTGAAACTTAACGTTCGCCGTTTATCAGAGACTATTGTCAGACGTCACTCATCTATTTTGAAAATTTCCAAAATATCAATTTCCAGATACTTGTCATTCACCAAATGACAATGAATATCTGCGAATCTACGGCAGATATCAAAATTATTCATAGAATCGTTTTATAGATCAAACTGAGACACAGAAAATGGATTTAAAAAATTTGTCTATCTCCGCCAGAATTGGAGATATTGCCGTAAAATTCAGCGCCATATCGACTCGGATCGTTTAAATCTATTCTTCGCCCAATACTCAGTTTTTTATTGATCAATAATCGATGAGAAGTATAGATGAGTGACATCTGGCGTCCGTTCTCTCAACAAAAAATGTCTTGAAACTTCGCGAACGAACTTGAATAAACGCGTATTGTGAAATTTAGTTAAAGTGGGTTGGGGACTTCCTTGAGCTTTTTTGCTTTTCTTTCAATACAATTTTTTAATGAATTTGTTTTTCAATTTTCTGCAGGGGATATTTGTGTTTATTAACTTTTTTGCTGGGTATTTTGTGATGGAGGGGGGGGAGTTTGTATTGTGTTAAAAGCAAATGTCATAAGTGAAGTGAACTCAAGTATTGTTCTTTTATGCACTTGAAATTACTAATGAAAAATTTCTCATGGGGAATTGAGGGATTTTGGGATGAGTCCGTGCGTTCACCGGGCGTACACAGTAGCCGTGGTCTTTGCCTCAATTGTTCTTGAGTAAGAACTCATCTCGCGAATACCATCGCTAAACTATGCACACTTGTTCGATGTTCTAATCCTCAAAAATTTGAAAAAAACTTTTAAGAATAATGAGCAACCACAGTATTTGAAATGTTTGTTCGTAACTTTGAACGCCCGTTGAACGTACGCCGCTCTCGCGATTCGCATCCGAGTCCCGAGTTGCTTATCGTCCTCTAGTGTGTGCCTCCGCGCATTAAAAACGACGGTACATGTATGCTATTGGAGCATCATGATTTGCTGCTTAATCTTAAATCTAGTCCGGATAAACGTTTATTAATAATCTGCCTGTCAGTTGTGGTTTATGCGATTCTGTAAGGATTACTCTCACGGATTTCATTTTTAAATATTAAACTTTAAATATTGATTCCCATTAGAACTTGACAATATGAGGGCTATGAAGTGGACGGGGATCCGGTAAATGGAGAGAATTATTCTGAGATGATCTGATTTTTTTTTTGTCAAATTATTCGTTAATGGATCAATTATTCATCATTCCTTATTTTCTGATTAAAATTGATTATTACGCCTGCATTTAATTACTTTGCCTGCATAAAGTCTAATTAACTACGAACACTCAGTACATTTATCTTTATTGGTACAATTCAGCAACTTTCCGCTCGTATTATTACGTAGGAAGGAAAAAATAAGTTTCGTAATTTTTTCAATCCGCGATTTAGCCTGAGAATTTTTAAAAAATGTTCATAATTTTGTTTGCGGTATTATTGGACGATCAAGGGATTTGGCACAAATGAATGCAATTATAATTTGCATACGACGAGCGGAAAGAAAGACAACATTGAGTATATCTTCTCTGATTGATTACTTTGTTCTTTTTGTTCTTTACTTAATTGATTAACTTTAATTGTGATACATCATTTGTTTAATTACTGTTCTACTATTGTATGTATTTGTTTCTACTACTTTGTTGAGTTTATATTTCTGAGTTAAATTGAAGATTGTTCACTGTAACGGAAAAAACATTAACCCTTACGGAGGCACTCACTCAGCGGTACTATTTCATCATTAATTGTCGTATCGAAAGATAAATCAAATAATAACCTTGAAATCGCGATTGAAACAGACACTACTTAATATTTTCCACTGTCATGGTTTTTTTTTTTTCAATTTTGTGACTACTTTCCATATTTTTGAGAACAAATTTTGGTTTGGACTCGGTCTGAAACACCTCGGATACGCCTGCGCAGAACTGCGACGGCAGTAGCCGTCGGGGGGGTCGGTGGATTGTGGGACAAAAAATCAACATATTCCCGTGAACAAAAGCTCTGGAGAATATTTCGAAGAAATCAACGGCTCATAATTGACGAAGTCACTTTACCTGCCTAGGCATTGACCAGTGACTCCGTCTGTGAGCCTTGCGGTGAGATCTAACTTCAGCCTCAAACATGGCTAGTTGTAGTTCTTCATCTTTCCGCATAACCTACAATCTTAATTTTTCACTTTATCCATCTCATGATTGATTTGAAAAGACACAAGATCGCGTAAAGTTCGATCTCACCGCCTTAACAACTATGACTCTTGATTATATAGTGGACATTTAAACAACTTATTCCGGTTTTTAATCACGGAGGCTCGGTCGAGACGCGTGAAAACGCGCCAAATCGCCGAGGCGCTCGCACTGCTATAGACTGTCGGTTTTCATATATGCTGCGCACTTTATGGCTTTTTTTTTCACTGCTCTTTTTTTCTCAATCGGAATCACATGGTATACAAATTGAGGCAATGCTCGACTGGATAATCACTTTTTTTTCTTCATCCACAGAGGTCCCTTTATTTTGTATAGCCATGCGGATCCAAATAGTAAGATTATTTCATTAAAAAATTAAAACCCGTTGGATAAAACAAACAAACACTGTTATTATTACTTTTTTTCTTATTTTCATCTGTTTTCCATTGTTTAAATATTCGTTCGCCTTTTTGTCATTTATTTAGCCTGAAACAATGGCTCTCTAAGCCGTTGCTCTTAAGTCCATCATTCTTGGTGTATTTGCAATGGCGGAATTTATCGATGAGCAGGATGATTATCATTATGAGTTGGAAACACTATTTCATGAGATTCTTCTCCATTCGGAATTGGTGATGCTGCCTCATGCTTTTCGCTAATCATCCTTCTCTCAATTATTTGTCACATTCGGGTTTATATTATCGTCATAATCGAGGGTTCAATGGTGCATGGACAACAAACTCGAGTAACACATCAAATCGAAAAAATGTGTAAGCTCGATTTTAATTCCTCTCAATGCATCCAAACGTATGCCAAAGGCCGCGAATTTCCGACGATTCCACAAACGTCGTTTATTCGATCAATGTTTCATTAACTTAAATATTTGGTTTCCGTATATTTTTGCTTGTTAATTGATTTCTTTGACTGGAACTTGTCGAGTGACGCCACGCGCTGGTGGCGTCCCTGAACTAACGGAAAAGTCACAATGATAAAATGGCCGAAATCTCATGGAATTTTTCTTGGTTGTTTTTTTTTCTTCTCAAACTTTTCGTCTCTCAACTTGGATGTATCCGTAATTTATCGAAAGTTATTTGGACAATTTACAAAAACAATTGGCTTTACATATCCGTAGTGTGTAGCTGTGTAATTAAGTGTAATTAATGTGTAATTGTATATATTTTTTTTTTCATAAGTGTAAAGTGCGTGTTTGCATGTGTGTCAATCTTGTGAGGCTCATTGATGTGAGATGGGCGTAGGTCCACTCAAACAATGTCCCCGTGTATGAGAAGTGTGTTTCCGAGTGCGCACGGGAGAGCGCACTCCGAGAACCAGGGCTTTTTATTTCGAGAATATTCATTCGCGAAGTGGGCAACAAACGCGAACGAGTGAATTCTCGTTTCAACTGTGTCTTTCTGTATTTTTTTTTTTAAATTATGGAGCTGTCGCTTTAGATGTCTGTATTATTTGTATTCATCAATATTTTCATTGTTAAAAAATATTTTGGTTATTTGGTGTCTTGGTATCTGTTTATTTTTACCAATTTTACCGCGGTTACAAACAACTGAAGTCGCGGATTTTTTTTTTCTTTCGGTTTAATTCGAGGTCGAGTCGTATTTGTGAGTGTGTATGCGCTGGGAGTATACACCAGCGCATCCGGGCTATGGCATTAATTTCTTTTAGTTATAAACATTTAGCAATTTACATGAAGAGATTAAGATTATGGTTGGTGGGGTGAGGTTTGCAGTTGTTTCATGGTAACTTTGCCAACAGATTCTTCGGAGATACGCTACTTGATTTGTTGTTTTTTTTTTCCACTCAAGGGGGAAACATTTCCCGCGCATTTATTTTCATCCCTGAGCTCGTTCTACCTTCGCGTATTCTACGAGAATCCACAAAGTAACTGCGCCACTCACCCCCTTATGAGTTACGGGCATATGTAAATCAATATATTTGTAAATTATTTTTTATATTTTTTTATATGATTTTTTTTTAGACGCGCCGGTAATGTCGCGTCGTTATTTTTTTTTTTTTTTTTTACTTTTTTGTCTTTCTTCGATTACAGAACATACACTACGAGCTATTGTACCTGTGTGTGTAAATTTTCATTCGATTTAATTTTTCTCTCTGTCTTTGGAGTTTTTTGTTACTTGTAAGGTTATTTTTTTTTGTTAAAACAAATTTTGTATTGTACACGTTCGCGGAGCACGCGTCGGCGCCTCGGGTGGATGTTTTTTCTGGGTTTTTTTTTCTCTCTCACCTCGATCGAAACCTCAGAAAATTGACCCTCAGCGCACGGCAGGATGCACCGGTTTAAACTTCTGTCGTCAGTCAATCGTTCCATGGCTTTGTGTGGTCATGAAAGATTTACGGCGTGCAGGTGTTATTCTCTGTTGTTTCTTGTTTGTTGTTACTAATTTTCGATTTTTGTTCTTGGATGTTAATTTTGTTTTTCAAATCACTTGGCTGTGGTTGATGGTGTTCTCAACACGTGTTCTTTTATTTGTTATTAAATTTTCTTTCTGTCTCTCAGGGACCGAAAATCAATAGTTGAAATATGTATGTATTTAATGGATTGCCACTGAAAAATGTTCCTGATAATTCTATGCATTTATAACCAAACTAAAAATATAATAACACAATTTACATTTATCTTGATTTCAAAATTAAAATTTTTTCGTATTTGCAAATTATTATTGCCTCGTTTTCATGAAATTATCGTAAATCCGTAATTTTTCGGTGCGTTTAAGCTAAAACTCGCGAGGTTTTTTTTTTTGGAATTTCGTTGGAAGGATATGGATACTTCGCTAGAGGAGATGCAAAGAAATGAGGAGAGGAGGGCATAAACGATTGAGAGGAAATGGAATTTTGGTCTCTACTAATTGTGAGATGTAAACGAGAACAAATCAAGATTGGTCCCTACCCTGATTGCGGAGGTCAGTTTATCGTGCCCGTAATTGGTGCGCTTTATTTTTTCCTGTCATTTTCTCAAAGTGTGTAAAAATGTGTGTTATTATTTTTTGTTTTTTCACTTTAAAGGCTTACATCTATCCTATCTGTACAATCCATCGCAATGCCGTATTGGTAAATTTAAGTCATTTAATAGTGTGCGTGTGTGTTTGTGTCGAGAATAAAAATGAATGAAATGATAAAATTGCTTGTCGGACCGTTCGATAACAAACGATCAAATAAAGCATGGTATTCTGCATGTATTTTTTTTTTATTATATCTTTATCATCGTTTGCGATTAAAAAGTATTACGTTGGTTGCGATTAACGGGGGTATGCACCCGCTCAATACGCTTTAGGTATTTACACTGACAAACCTAATCCTATTTTGCATTATGATTTATGGCATTAACTGCGGTTCAACTGCTCGTTCTGCGGTAATTTTTTTTTTTTCGTTTTTATCCTGCGGTGTATTTACATTAATCAGACAACAGAGGAAAAAATTTATCCGTAGGAAAAACACGCTGTAACGTAAAAAATCGTTGGGAAGATAAAACGGAGAGGCGAACTAGATTGATTGGGTCATTCTTTGAAACTTGACCATTTGAATTTCAATTTTTTGGCAGTTCATAAAAATCTTGTATATAATTAATTACAATTCGGCTGATTTTAGTTGTGTTCTTTCAATCGCAACGGCAAATTTCTTTTCCAACTGAGCAATTTGTAAGTCCAAGAGTAATCTGTAAGACTGAATTTTGGTAATAAAAAAAATAAAGGAATTTGAGGGGAAACCACGCGAGACGAAAATATCGATAATACTTCACTTAATGAATTTTCATTGGAGTGATCAAGTTCCAATTGCTGACTTCAATCGATCTGTTCGCTAAACTGTAGCTTTTACGATGAATCCATTGGCGTTTCTTATCTCATTCGGATAGTGAGAAGCCTTGAGTGTTATTATATATGTATCAATAAAGACGATTGATTTATCTGAATCTTCCTAATACGATCCCTTTTGGTATATTTGTTTTGTCCTCTGTCTGTATGTTAGCGCGATTGGAGAACATCTTTGAAAAAATCATCAAGCGTAAATAAACATTTTTCCTTCTCATTCCCGTAAATACGATGAATTTTTCGCCGAGATATTTTACATTCCACCATAAACTTGATTTTTGTTGTGAACAGAAAAGTATAGGATGAGAAGATGGTCTCAAAGTAGCGAGGAGAGGATGTGGGAGGGGAAAAAGTAGGCGATGGGCAGAACGAAATTCGGCACGCTTCCATTCATTCCGCACACTTCAGTCTGCGATTTCTATTTTTTATATATATATTTTTGTCTTCATTGTAAAATTTTCAAGAGAATTAACCAAGAATTTTCAAGTGTATATTGTCGTGTCTATTTTTAAACGCTTTTAAAGTATCTTTTGCACGTCTTGATGGTAATTTTAACAACTAATCATAATATTTAAGATGTTTAACACTTTCACGAATGAATTTAGCAGTTCCCCAATATCGAGAGAGCACGGATGACCAATTATCATTTACCAAAACGCAAGGGTACGCGCCATCTCACCAGCGAATATTTAAAAAATTCACGGACTTTTTTTTCTCCCACAAATCGTTTTTTTTTCTTCGTCTTTATCATTTATAACTTGTTCTCCCACTCGAGTCTTCCCTTCTTGTATTTTTTTTTTTAAACTTTTTTGCTTAATATTGCGAGAACGTAACGATATTTATATTGCAAAGGTTTTTTTTAAAAGATTCGAAACGACGCACAAAGTGTAACGTGTTTACCCACTTTTTTTTTCTTATTATTTTTCATTTTTTTTATCGGAAATAAAAAAATATTTCGCTTATTAACGATCACAGGACCTCAGATTACCTCAAGCACACAGGACTCTAAATTCTCACTCACATATTTTAACGCTCATCTTTTATTTCTTTTATTTAATATCTCAATTTTCCATTCATAAAGTGGCCTGCACGAGCACTTGCGCGGGATATCTGATAGTTTACGTTAAAAGGAAAAGGATAAAATTTTGTTGCGAAATTAACGAAAAATTATTCACGCGCACTTTTTCATTTTCCCATTTCTCCGCATTCAGGCACTTTTTTTATCATTTTCTTTTTGCATTTTTCTCTACATATAATCCAGACACGCCAAACCAAATGGATAAATCAAAACAAAACTAAAATGACTAATCAAAAAATGCCGCGCGAACACTCGTGCTCACCCCCACCCACACATTTTATTCAAATTCTATTTATTCATTTATTTAAACCTAAACTTCATAGACCCTATATTCAATTATTTATAATATTTTCATATATATAATATTTAGCATTTAGTTTTTTATCTCTCTGAATTCATCATTGTGTGTTGAAATCTCACGTGTGAAAGGAAAAACTTCACTTATTTCGCTGTTTAATTATTACTTTTGTCATTTATACAGCGCGTATGTTTTTCTCTTGTTCGCAAATTCACCTTAGATTCTTGTATGTATATATAATATATATAATATAACTGTTTGTAATAATATTTGTTTCGTTTCTTATAAACTAATAGTTTTTGTGCCACGCCGAGCACTAATGTCTGTGTAATTTATAGTCAGCAATGCGCGCACATTCCAATATGTGACTCTCAAAAAGCCCATACCAGCATCATTGTCCGTTCATTGTATCTCGTGTAATTATGTATAAGTGTATTACCGTATATATTTATTTATAGTGTGTACAAAGTGTTCTGAGACATTGTAAATTTCCTTATACTCAGTCAAGATACGTCCGTCAAATACAGTTAAATCGGTCTGTACATTTATTTATTTAATCATTCTCTAATTACGCGCAAGTTATTCACGTTTTACTTGATTTTTGCATTTTATTTATACATTATTTTTCACATCGCGAATTCGCAGTGCGGTCTTTTGACCCCATTTTAGGTTAAGTGTTTCACGATTATTCAATTATTCACATTTTAATCCCGGTTTGGAGTTTATTAATGGAGATAATCGAGTGATTTTATTCCTCTTGGGCATGTGGATTATAGTTATTTGAGTTGTTGGTCGTGGATAACATTGAGGTTGAAACCGCCCGTGAGATTTGTCCCCCCAAATGTATCCTTATCCGACCTAAGACTCTTGTACCAAGGATATAGTACCCGGTTAGATCTGCCAAAATATTGGATCATTACCCAATGTTATTTGGCTTCGATTAAGAATTCTGCGCAATTATTATGGCACGTGAGTGGGTATGGACTACCCATCTTGACAATATTCCAGACACTGGAGTTACGTCAAGATGTATGATGATGGGAATATTCGAATGTTATTTTTCTGTCATTGAGATCCGACTATGAAATCAAATGTCAATGACTCATTGTGAACTGAAGTGGCTCAAGTTAATCATTCCCTGGTAACACAATGTGATGTCAATATGTACCTTCTTTTTACACATGGAAGACAAAAGCCAATTTGGTTCGCAACGTAAGTATTGTCAGTTTAAATGGTATTGATAAAAGTATATAATATTACTCATGTTGATTCGTACTGCTGAGACAGCGAGTGTATGCGATTCTGACCACACTTGGACAAGGTCAAAAGACAATCAAAAGGTTAATAATTGTTTTGTAACAGTGAGAATTAACTCTGTGTACTCTCACCGGCCGCCATGTCCTCGGCCTTCCTCTTGACTCCCCTGTCCTCAAGATGTTGACCGTCTCTAGCAATCACTGATGTGATTTGCTGCTGTTGATCAACCATCGGCGTTGAACGCTGTTGCTCCTGCATCTGTTGCTGCTGTTGTTGTTGTTGTTGCTGCTGCTGCTGCTGCTGTTGCTGCTGCTGTTGCAATTGCATTTGTTGGTGTAATTGATTTTGCTGATGCAACTGTTGCATCTGATCACGTTCAAGCGGTAAGGACATGTCATTTGTCCAAGGGGTCCACTCGTCTCAGTAGTAACTGAACTTTCATGGTTGCTGATTGTTCTGCTGATTAACAACGTGCTGTAAGGTGAAGCCAAGTGCACGCGGATCGCCATGTAGCCTCAGTGCCTGCTCTAATCGTTGCTCCTGTAGTCTAAGCGCCTCCCCTGATGATGGAATCAGGCTAGCGGTTAGTCGTACGCGCTTGTTGGAGGATTGTATGTCTTCACCGTGGCTCCTCATCATCTGGCTCGACTTACCTAGGTCCGGTGATAAACTGTCTGGTTGGGACAGCTGTTGATTACCATGATGACCAGACATACCGGACGTACTACCACCATTGTGCTGTCCAAGGTGATGCCTCATGTCACTGTTCACCGCTGAGCTTGCTGCTGCTGCTGCCGCGGCCTGTGATACCTGTTATTTCATAATTGAGACTGTCATTATGAGTTCAGTGACTAGCGGCGATTAAACACACATCCGGTGTCAATGTTCTTCTAAATTTGGTGATTTCAATTTTACGATTGGAATTCATAAATAACTCACTAATTCAATAAAACCGACTATTCGATAATTCATTATACGCTTTAAATCAATATCTTAACTGGCAAGTATTGAGTTTTTGATGCTTCTAGGGGTTTCAATGGTTAATGCGAATATGGAGTGATGAATTTTTAATGGCTTTACTCACTGCAAGTCTGAGGGCGGCTTCCGCTTGGGATCTCAACAAAGCCTCTGCCTGGTGCATTCTGATGGCTTGTTCAGCTTGACCACCAGACTGTACATTCTGCTGCTGCTGTCCCGTCGAGCTTTGAGCATTGCCAGTCATATCGCCATTATTACCCATTCGCATTGCCGCTGCTAAAGATGCAACGTCAACCGGCGAAAGGTTTGGCGATACGGAATTTTGTAAGCCTGTAGAAAGAAAAAAAAAATATTCAATTATTTTCCATGTCTCTTTATTTTGACGTGCCTGTTAACTATCAATAGTACTCACCAACAACTTGAACAGCAGCAGCCATAACGGCCATACGCTGTTGTTGTGACTGCATCTCATCGTGGTATTGCTGTGCTGAACTCGGTTGGCTACCCGTTCTCAACATTTCACTCAATTTATTGCCACTTGGTCCCGGTGACGTCATGTTGTTATTATTGTTGGTATTGTTGTTGTTCAGGAGACCGGTGCCTGTGCAAAAATCTGCTCTCGTTAATTTAATCTGTTCTAACATTCTACTCAAATGTGTAATAGTTGGCCAAAATTTGGACTGCTCATAGATTTGAGAAAATTGAGCGTACCAGGTTCACTACCGGCTGACGATAATCTGCCATTTCCACTACTGCTGTCCGAGTGAGCTGACGGAGACGGGCACATTGGTGGCTGTTGTAAATTTTGGGGACCACCTTGGCCCGATAATACACCAAGCCCAGCACCTGTGTCAATCAATCGTATGAAAACAATCGGTAAAAGTGTACAACAGTAGAATCCAAATATTCTTACCTAAACTAGAGCTAGCCAACAGTTCTCTCTCGCGTCTCTCCGCAGCAGCTCGACTGAGGACGTATTGTGCTGCAAACTGATGCTTGGGATCCATTCTCATATGCTCCATGTGGCTCAGCAAGCCTTTACAAATAACAAACACATCATATGCAGGTAAATGACAATGGCTGAATGATAGTTATACCATTGTTGTGATGCTGGCTTACCGCTCTCATGAGTGTATACTGCTTGGCACACAGAGCACGGCCACATCCTGAGATTCGTGCTGAGTTGACTAGTTTCAGGATGACACGCTAAATGTTTCCTAAGACTTCCTTCATTCACATAGTGCTTTCCACAAACTGGACACGGATGGTTGGCCGTCCTTCGCTTCGCTAGGTAAACCCCGGCAACGGAGGTGGTGCAGTCAGCAGGGGGAACAATAGTACGACACAAGGTCGAGGTCAATGCCAAGCAGGATAAAGCACCCCAAGAAGAGCCTTAATCTTAGTTAAAAGAATATCTCATTCACTCCCTCAAGTGCAGCCACTCAATCACCTTCGATTATCACTGAGTTATGCAATGGATTCATTTCATTCATTCCCAGAAGTAGATGAAGCTTCATATATGATTCTTAGAAAGCCACCTTCTCAATTATTAGTTGCTGTCTAAGGTTTGTTAATCTCTAAACCGTATCCACGCCGTAGATTGTAAGACACGTATGCCCGCGCCAAAAGCTAGTCCGGGGATATGTGAAATACTTGAGGGATAGCGTACTTTCGTATGCTCGGTTTACTATCAAATCAGTCTCAGATCAGAGTTTTTATTACAGATTATTTTTAATGGTGATCATCTGAGACACGACAGTATACTCCCTCTTAATCAAGTACCAATTAATCTTACAATCGTAAATACTTACTGGCAACACCAGAGGCATTGGGATCCTTATGGGTGATCTTCATGTGTTCCATAAGCGCCTCACCTCCTAAGAAGAGCTTGTGACAGACAGGACAGCTCGTAGCATTTGGGCCGCCGATGAGGCCGGCGTGTTGCTGGAACACAACACGCTGTTGCAACTCCTTTTTGTTTGGTTTTTGGTATTGTGAGTCAAAAAGGTTGGAGCATGATGACCAGAAGATTTTTTTCGCCGTGATAGAAGCGGCCATTGGTAATCGCGGACACCGGTAGATATTGTTGGAGACGCCACCCCAGAGATAACCGAGCCCAGGAGCATTTTTTTTCGTAATTTGATTTGGATTTTTTTTTGAAAGTTTTTTTTTTTTTGAGATATTATAGTGTGTGTACCAGAAGCAGCAGGACAGGCGGGCACAGAACAGAATGATACCAAAAAGTGTGAGAGTTAAGGCAATAAGTTACCAAATAAATTAATTATAACAAAATTACAAACTAATTGCCAATTTTGCCGCCACCAGTTGCAACTACGCTTTGCATCAGACTTGTAATAATTTTCATTGGTACTGTTAATTGATTTTTTTTCTTCTCAATGTTAAACAAGGAAGTAGTTTTTGTGGTTTTTAATGGACTCTGTGCTTTTATTTTTAACGAGATCCAATATAAATCGTTAAAATGATATTTCTATGGAGGCCAAGGATAAGTGGAAAAAAAAAACAACAACAACTAAAATGAGTATCGGTAATGAACCTTTGGGTATGGAGTGAGTGAGTGGGTGGTCTCTTTCGCTTGACTCTGTACTTTCTGCAGTGTTGCCAGATGCCCCTTCCTTATCAAATGAAATGCATACACAGATGGGTACCAGTAATAAAATCCAAACTGGTTACCAAATACTCGAAGACAACTGTCATTGACGAATTTTAGATGTAATTATTGAAAGTGTCTCGATCATGATTATTTGCTGAATATGTTTTTTTTTGCCATGGTCTTGCAATTACTTTTTTATTCGCTCAAGTACCACTCCATTCCCCAAGGACCGTGCGACCTCACTACTGGCCTCATACTGACACCGATTCAATTTGATTTTGTAACTTTTTTTCTCTCCTCAATTCACAATGAGTGAACAAAAGAAGAATCTTCTGGTAAATCTGCATGGCTTTGACATATTCAATTCTATGCCAGTGGCATAAAATTATGATTAATCACAGCTATGTGAATCTATCCGAGGATTCTTATATTTTGTTGCCAATATTTGGTTACAACGCTAATCATATTTCAAAATCTATTAAATCATGATTTGTGATTGCAATGCATAGAACCAATGATTAGCTGCAAAATTTGGTCCAAGTATTCAAACAATTTATAAACTTAACAATTAATGATTAAAATCAGACGTCCTTAACATAGGGATCTGGCAATAATTCAAGAAATTCAGAGATTATACCCGAGGAAAAAACACAAAAACGCACATGAGTTTAGGGCCACGCATTTTAATGCACCCAATAACAAATAAAACAACAGAATGAGCACGTATCCAAACATAAAGAGATCAAGAGTAAAAAAAAACTCAGCCAAAAACGGGGGGGGGGGGGGGAAAAAAAAAAAAAAAAAAAAAAAACAAAAATACGCAAGTGTAGCTAACGGCCGAAGTTCAACAACCTATGAGACCTCGTAATCCAAACGAGCAAAAGTAAAGATCCAAGAATGAAGAATGGAAGAAAAAAGAATGAAGATCCCGAAAAAGAAGATGACTTGAAAAATACATCGCAGCGCTAAGGTAAATGGCGAAATGGCTAAAATCAGACGAGTGTACACGGCAATGACCCAAAACTTTTTGATGGTCTTGATGTTCCCATTTTTTTTGCCGCCACGACTCTCCCTTTTAACTCACTACCTCTTGTCTTCTTTTTCTTACTCTCTCTCTCTCAAACCCATACCACAAACTTATCTTTTTCCCATTTTCTTCCCTACCTTCTTTCATCCTCTTTTTATTCTCCACTCATTCTCTTTTTTCAGATTGCTTTCAATCCCGGACCTAGGTCACCCAAGACTGAGTTAAAGCGGTTCACCGTATATATGGATTGCATGTGTGTTTCTTTCACCGTGGGTTTTAAGAGAAATAAAGAAAAAAAAGAACGAAAACAGCGACAAGAATAAGAAATAAGAAATAAGAAACTTACGGAGAAGCGAAGGAGGTGTAAGTAAGACAGAAAATAAAGGATAGAAAACATCTTCTTGGCCGCATGCAAGTTATTCTCGGAGGGAGGCTGTGGTCCGGTAGGTTCGACGCCCCGACCTGGCCCAACTGGAAAAAACCGGTTTCTTCTTCGGTGCATATATATTTTTCCTTGTTTTTTTTTTCCCCACCCGTACTGTGCCTTTGCGCTTTTTTGTTTTATACTTTGCGACTCCTTCTAACGTCCGACGCTTTTTACAGCATCTCCACAGCCTTATGCCTTTCTTTCTCCATTTCAACCACGTACTTCTTCGAGACTTCTTACACACCGAGGGATATCTTAAAAGTCTAAGCTGTATTTCAGAGCGTGGGTGACAACGAATGATTTCGCTTAAATCGTTGAGGAATTTTACGATCAGGACCGATGAGCAGATTTATCACTACTTCTAAGGGAGATTGTTCTCATTGTCGTTTCCTGCAGTGCTCCTTGTCTAAGGAGTTGGTCAACATTGCCGGCATGTCTCGGCTAAAGAGTACAATCATCGCAATTTATGATTCTTCGAGAGTTGCTGCATCATGTTGACAGCTTATCGTTAATAAAATTCAAGTTATCGTTTTTCTTTTCCCCCTCGACTCATCAGCCTGAATTTCTATTATTAAGTTTTCCAGTTGCATACAAGCGTTATTCAAAAGTTTGATGGAGCAATCATCAAGGGACAAGTTGAGGAATCAATACTCAACAGTAACAAGCAGTGCCCATCAAGCTTACACAGGCTCGTGTCTAATCGTTTCTCACCCTCCTCAACCATCTACCTTGATACGTCATCGTCTGTGCGTGTCTCATCGAAACTCAAGTTCTCCATGCCTCTCTCACACTGATATTGCACTCCCTAATTCCTTAGCTTCCTTCCTCCCTGGTGTGTGATATCCACTCAGGGCTTCCTCACGAGACACAAATCTCCGAGCCGATTGGAGGCACCCTCACCTTGGTAACGTGTCTTGTGGGGTTCACTTCTAATGATGAGAGAGGCTTAACCGGACGCCACCCGGGGGACCATAACCATCAAGGGAGTGGTGTAAAAAGGAAGTGGGTGTGAGCGAAACGCGTGACGATGCGTAACGTACGCCTTTGTACAACCATATTTTTTTTCCAGCGACTGTTGATTTTTTATCGGCATCATTCGAATCGACAGATTCCCGAGGAATCTCCATCATTATGAAGAATTGATCAAGCATTAGTATCTTCTCTAGATGGTAGACCACTGGACCAGAGGACGATGCAAATGAATCAGTGAGAAAGAAAGGATCCCAGTCGAAAGATTTGAGAAGGCCAACAAGTGTCTGCTGCAGTTGTTTCTGAGGGCCAACAACTCGTTGCCCTCCTTACACCATCGGTATTACGGTCATTGTCGAAATCACAACCGAAAACCCGGGGCTTCAATATTGCCGATACTTCAACCCATCGCATGTACAATCGTTCACCGAGGATAGGGATTTCATTGGAGCCAAGGTTGCTTGGTTGCCACCATCCCCAGTAAATTTTTTTTTTCCCCTCTCTCGTTTGTTTTTTCCTCCGCTCCGGGAATGCTTCTTTTCTGCCTTCATCTCCTCGTGGTTTATTTTTTTCTCTTCCAGCATAATTCTTTTTTCATCCTCTGGGCCTACGGACGAGGCCACACAGCGAAACACAGACAACCTTCGCTCGAGATTGCAAGTACAAATCTTATGTACATCCTTATATACAAACAATATAATATCCCATTGGGATAGGTGTATGAGTAGATATGTAACTCAAGTACTTGTTTATTTTTCTTCACATTCTCCGTCCTTATCGTTTTCTTGCTTGCCTTGTGAGATTCTACACCCGTAGGTTAGTTTAAAGTTGAAAAAAAAAGATGTACGAATAAAAGAAGTAACGAGAGGATCGTATATACTTTTATCGTTTGCTACAATGGTGGGGGAGAGAGAGGACTCTCTTTGTTCGGCAAAAACGCACGCTATATTTTCTTTTAGGTTGAAAAACCCCGGACAAGGTCACTGTCGGCTTAATGTTGGTAACTGTTTTCGTTTTTTTATTTCCTCCTCTTTTCGGTTTTGCTTACCCCGAGCAAATGTGCACCTTCGCGAGGCTCAACCGTGCTTTAGGTTATGTTTAAGGTCGTGTTAATCATGGATGATGTTTTACCATTCATGGGGAATTTTTTTTTCTCCCCCACTCGTTGCCATTGTTTGGACAAATTTTTTTCCCTCCTCAGAGTAAATATTCACTTTTGTAAGGGGGAGACGGGATTATCCGGGGGATCGAACTGGTTCTTCATTCGGCTGGAAGTGGAGCGTGCCGGGAAGTGAAATGAAATTGAAGAAGAGAAAAAAATTTGTTGATGGAGTGAATATGGTTGAAGGGATTTTGTCGGGAGAATGGGATCATCAAGAAATTTGTGCGCTAGGTGTCCAATGGAAAAGTGGGCGCAACCCCTTGTTGCGTTTAAGGCGACAAAAAAGGGTTTTTTTTGAGGACGCACGGCGGGGGAGGGGGTGAGTTTCAATGGAGATGACGAATGGAAAAAATGTCGTTCTGACTGGTTGGGCTGGATGATTTCATTATCACCCGCCTCTGACACCCCACGAGGGCTCACACATCAGAAGGGGTGTGCGCCCGAAAAAAAAAAAATCTCAATTGGCGGGAAACAAAAAATGGAGAGGGTGGAGCTACTGAATTCAGTCCCAACTAAGTCCTTTTACTTCCTCAATCAATTCGGTCACTTTTCAAATTACATTTTCATTTTTTTTTTCTTCCCTCACGAAACACGTTCAAGTATTTTATCCAAGTGTACAGTGGTAACCAACGCGAAAAGGGCCGTCCCACTTTTCTATTTTAAAATCACACTGGGGATAAAAGTGAGACAAAGAACCGGTCCTAATGCAGCTGGAGTTTGGCCAAATGTCGTTATTTCTCATCATGAATTTAATTCTCGGAAAATCAGCTATACCTAATTCAACTTTTTTTTTTTATATCTCGAGTAAAATGTGAAAAAAAAATTCTTAACGAAAAAGAAAATAATTTTAAATCTAGAAATTTCCGGTATACAGGAGAAATTTCCGAAATATTTGAGTTGCCCAATAATTTTTCCCCAATTTCCATTTCGAAAGAAAATCACTAAAAATCCCCGTAAAAAAATGGAAATGGATATAAATCCAATGTCTAACGAGTTTTTACTGCGCGCCAAGAGGTAGAGTTGAGGAGGCAATTAAGAAAGAGAGGACAAGAGGGGTGAGGAGGGTTTGGAGTGCGAGAAGACGAAAACGACGGGAAGGGGTGACTTACGAAGGTAAAGAGAGACAGAATGACGAAGGGGATGTCTTGGACGCCCGGAAAGAGAACAGTTGCGGAGTGGGGTGGGGTCGGAAGGGTGGGTAGGGGGAGGGTGAGGAAAGAAAAGAGGATTATTTTGTATATCGTGTTGCACGGCATTCATGCAGGGCTAGCTGTGGTCGTTCGAACATCAACTTTACAGAGGTCCTCGTAGAATTTCTTATATTTCCGAAGGAAAAACTCATTACTCAATGGATGATGGCCTCTTCTTCATCCTCCGTCTTTTGGGCATTGTCTCTCTAGGTGAGTTTTTACGACACTCGGGCACGCCAACTTTCGTCTGTGATATTTCATTTCTTCATGATTTTTAATTACTCTTGAAATTTTATTTTTAGATTTCGTGCTGATGGCGGTGAAATCAAAGAAAAAAGGAAAAAAAAATGAAAACAATTTTCTGGGAGGGGGGGGGGGATGAGAATTGAATTAGCCGCAGTGAAGATGGGTTTTCGCGATTCAGTTGTACATTCGTTTTATTTTAAACACTCTTTCATCACTTTCTCAATCTTTCTGTTTTTAAAGGTGGCTCAGTTGCTTCAAGCGGGGGATGGAACAACCCGTTGGTCCTTGCCAACCTCTGCCTGGCTATTTCCCTGTTTCACTTTAAGCGTTTTAATTACACCTACAACCCAACTGTGATGCCTCACCCTGGCAAGGGGGTAATGCAATACTTTATTTCTCGGGTAATGCCCGACCAGAAGATGTTTTTCATTGTCACTTCTTGTTGTTCTGTCTTCAGGGAAAAATTATTATTTATTATAATTTTTGTTTTAATGGATGACTGAGCTTGTTTAGTTGAAGGACAAAAGCAAATAATTCATGATTTTATTACTTCGAATGCGTTGAGTTGAGGATATTGGAATTCATTCTGGAAATGTTTCTTCAGACTCGATTAAGAATATTGGAATTTGAGACGGCAAAGTCCCCTCAATTTAAGAATTTCAAATGTCTCTACCAAATATAAAACCAATCAACCATTTCCAAATTGAAAAAAAATGTCAAGTGGAGGCTTGAGACTTGAGCCAAATGGACATCTTCAAGTCTCAAATTGTAATTTACCATTCTAAAATTGTGATTTCCATAAGTCTCATTATGTCAGTATTTTTTGTTTTTTTTTTCGGAAGTGAATGGTATTTTGATTTTAAGGTGAGCAACATTGCTGAGAGGTGAGACGCCAAGCAGATGCCTTCCCACGTTTTTTCGTCTGGACATATGTCTGGTGATGTTACCCCTCCCTCCGTGATAAAGGGGTTAGAGGGAAAATGATCTTCGAGGTGAGCCCCCGATGAATACAACTCGGCAAAAAAAATTCCTCAACCCTTTCAACTAAGAGAAAAGAAGTGAGTCTAAAACAACTGCAGAACGAGATTTCACGTGTCAACTTCATTCATTGTTCGAGACGGGGTGAATTTTATTAAAGTGCCCCGGAGGCATCACTTTTTCTTGAATCACTCTCTCTCTCTCTCTCTCTCTCAATGGATCCCGAGTTTTTTACCAATTTTTTTTCTAGTTAATCCTTTACACTCCTTCATTCATCCCCTTCCAGTTTCTCACACTCATCTCTAACGGTCATTTCTCATTCACGAGATGAGCATATTTTAGAGGTGAAAATTCACCTAAGCGGAGGAAAAATAAAGCGTGACCCGCCACCATGTGCGCATTAGTCCTTTTGAAAAAACAAAAATCGTTAGCTGAAGACTGGGAAAGTTAATGTGGAGAAAAAAAAAAATAGCTTCTCAATCCGGTGTTCGCATATTTTTCGTTGTTTAGGAGGAAAAAAAAATAATAGGACGTCAGATTTTTTCGGTACATACATGACTGACCTTCGACGTATGTGTCCTCAAACTCGATTCAGTGGCAAAACCTTTTCCACATATGTTACAATGGAATGGACGATTTTTGGCCCGTTCAACCTGTGCATCGTGATTTCTCAGGTGTTGTTGTAAATTCGATAGCTGGATGAATGCACGACCACAGTCCGGTAAATGGCACTTGTACGGCCTCTCACCTGTAACAACCAATGATTTTTTTCCTAAAATAACATTTTCTACAGTCATTATTTTCAATTCAATTTATGGAAAAACTAAAAATTTGTTGGAAATCTCATTGACAAAAATCATAATCTCTACAATAAAAAATGATGTTTATTTATCAAAATATTTTCCCTCCCTCATTTAAGAACTCTTCAAATCCCCTTTATTCCGCATTTCCGATGTAAAAATTGCAATCATTGTTTTTATTGAACAATTATTTTTCTACTTTTCAAAATAATTTCCTTTCCCTCTTGTGTACAGTAGACGTTCCACAAATTGGCCGTCAAAAATTTTTGTACCTCCCAGCGATCCCTGCAGGGCATCCAGTGTTTCCTCATCTTTTATTCAATCGCCGATTAATCGAAAGAATCTCGGCGCCCTCGTTGTAATAAAAACGCGAGTAGCTGGCCGAAGCCAGAAGGGGGGAAGGGTGATATAGAGGAAGGAAGGAATAAGGCAGAAATGAAGTGAAAGAATTTGAAGCAGGACGGGTGAAAATAAAGGATGAAAAACAGGAAGTTAAATGTCGGAGCTGGGCGATATCAGAGCACCCGATCTTTTTCCCTCCCCCCACCTATCTATTTCTATAACCCTCTATATTTTTTTATTTTTTCCACTCTCTATCATTTTTTATCTGGGGTATTCGCTTATTTTTTTTATTACCATGGAAAAGTAGAGTGAGCGATTTACGTATACAAGGTGAGGGTGAGAGTCGAGGGTAGTTTATTAAAATTGATTGCTTTTCAAGAATGAGAAGTGGAATTTTTTGTTTAATAATTCGTCAGTAGATTATCTGCATTGAATTGGACCGAGAAAAAAAAATGGTTTGTTAATTATTTGTAGGCATTTTATGATTTGTTTTATTTAATCTCCAATGGTTTTCATTTGTTAATGAATTTTCCTGCAAAATAGTTTGCAGCTGTACGCCAACCGAAAATCGCAAGAATCATTTTTTGTAGTTATTGTTTTTTTTTTTGTTATTTTAGGGGGAAATTTTTCTTTTCAAACAAAGTGGTAATGAAAGAAAAATAATAGTGACTCAGTAGTCGGGGTATATTCGTTGGTAAACATCTGTTTTGAATAACCTATACACAATTGGCGTATTCAATATATAGTAAACCCTATGTTAGTAAGTTTTGCAATTAAAAATAAATTAATATTCCCCGTGGATTACGGATGTCTTCAGTTGAATTCTTTCATTGTCTGGGCTCGTTACAGCGACACAAAACATTGACGTACAGAGGTATTTATGACCTGACAATATAAAAACGTAGGTGTCGTTAAATTGTACCATAATTACTGCTCATAATTGTTGCAAATGATTCCGAAGCATAACATCGACTCATGAGAGCATTAGAAAAATATTGCAAATCGTGCAAATACTGTACATGATATAACGATCAAAAAATTTTCGGCTCGTGTGAATGTAATTATTGCCTCTGGCTGTTAATTGCACTCAAAAATAATTTTAATAGAGAATTACAAACGTTATTAAGCCATTTACAAGCATCAATTAACGACTCCAAAATATTATACAATTTTCCAAATTCTCTTCATGAGAGAAATATAAATAAATGAATCACTTTCAAATTCCCCTCAGCAATTCAAAATTGTAATTCTCGAAAAGAGTTAATCCGCCCCGTATTTTTCCCTCCTGAAAAAAATCATTGCCACTGCAACCATCAAAATCCCCGGCGATGAAAAAAAAATAGAGTAGCCAGTGGCACGTGGCGATATGAGGCGACCGTGTACAGAGAGCAACAGAGAGGCAAAAGGGGTGGGTTTTAGTTGGGTGGTCTACCTCTCACACAGTCATAACGCCCCCCCCCCCCTCTTCCTCCTCCCACCCGCACGTCCCAACACTAACGCCAACCCCATCACAAACGCTTCCCACTACACGTCCGCGCCAGAAAATTAATGTCCCCTGCAATCCATGTATAATGCATTTGCGTTTCGTTCGTACGAACAAATGAACGCACTAGAAAATTTACGTCCCCACTGCACCTTCACTCTCCACCCCCACCCCCCACCTCCCCCCTTCTCGCTCCATCGTGCCACGGCATTGCGCCCTCTCGGGTGGAAGTGAGAGGGGTTGAATTTACCTCTGTACATGACGCCGCGTCATCGAAATTCCGGGCCGAAAATCATTAAATTGCACGCACTCACATAGCCCAGTGGCGTCATCGAGAACTCAAACCCTTCCCCAGCAGACACTCGAAATTTCACAAACGCTTTCAAGCATTTTCCGAAAATCCTGCCATAAGACTGGGAATTCCGGGTTGTATATACTACCACATGGAAACAGCAAAAATCGGGGGTATTTACAATGCCTCCCCTCTCCACCCCCGTGATATACATTTTTGGATGTAGAGGGTAATTGATGATTTCGGTGGGGGGGGGCTCCATGTTTCGAGGAATTGAATTATCCGCGCTAGCAGGTTCGCTTTGCGAATTTATGATGGCCACTGGATGCCTACAATAGGGGGAGGTTTTTTTTCCCCCGTTTATTCGCATTTTTTTGGCCGAGCAAAATTGGTTGAATTGGAATTGTAATCATTAAATTGTTCACACAGTCCAGTGGAGTCATCAGAACTCAAACGCTACATGTAAACAGTCGAAGTTTCACAAATGCTTGCAATAATGAAAATAGTGAAAATTGGGATATTTAGATTTTTTTTTTCCCACCCCGTGAAATTAATTTTCGGATGGAGGGAGTCATTATTAATGATTTGGCTGCTTTCTCCGGGAATTTATGAGGACTGATTGACACGGTATTTGTACAATTACTGCCACATTATGTGGGAGGAGAGGGGGCGGGAAAATTGAGGGAGGGTTTTTTTTTTCTTAGTTTTTGTCGTACTTTTCGTCCTCTGCCCTCGACCCCCCGCCCCTCGAGTCAAATAAACTGAAAAGCTTTGGGGATTCGCTCTGTGGTACTAGTTTAAACTTGGTTCGTAAACCAGTTTTCAAGTTGTGCTGTACATTGAAATAGCCGGTACTGAGGAGTACACAATGACAAGAGAGAGAGAGAGAGGGACAAAAAAATTGACGAGTGACAGTAGCGGAATAATTTAATTTTTCGCAGTCCTCATAGGATTGGAGATTGGGCCTTGGGGTGCAAGGGTTTTACTGTGTGGCTTTTTGGTGAATGAGAGTAATATTAATACCTGATGTATGAGGATCTCATTGAGCTATATTGGATTGAGTTATTGTTGGACAAAGAATTCATAAAAAATCAGTTGGAAATGTCTGGTCCTCTTCCAGTCGAAGAGTCATATATGAATTCGCAGGATATGAAGTGATGAATTTAACATGAATGACTATTTCTTGAATGCTGTATTTTAGGATGAGCAAAAGTATGTTGGGGCGTTCATCCTGAATGTGCTTGACAACGTCAAGGTGAATGAAGATAATTCTAAAACATTTGTCTATTGTTGACTTGAAGACTTTTGATCATATGACATTATATTCTGCAGATGGCCAAATAATTGAACAAAATTCTCGGGATATCAGCGTAATTAGGAATGGATAGAAAACGTAACGAGGAAAATTCCAAATGATGATTTCAATCCATCCTAATTCATGCAGCGCTGAAAGGCGTCTAATCAAATAAGAATATATTCTTTAATCGACTGGGTGGATGAAAATTAAAATTTCTGCCGATGCCTGTTCTTCTGTTCTGAACAATTTTGAAGAAAATAATTGTTGCCTCTCTAAATAAATGAACATAAGCAGATTAACCTGCTGATGAGCGGCATATATGACCAGAACGAAATGAGGTAAAAAGAAAATCTCTAATAAATAAAAAAAGACTTCAATATTGCAATCTATTTTTGGCATTTCAAGTTGCCACCAAGTAGACGGAGATTTCTTCTCTAGAAAACACGTTTCAAGGGCTTCATTCTTAACCTCCCCCCCCCCCGTTCCCGGGAATCCCCATAAAATATGGATTACCCCATGAACAATCGTTCCTCATCCTCTCAACACACATTCATTCAAAGGTGAACGACCCCCGTCTTCCGTGATTCTCAGTTTGCGGTAGGTCAGTTGCTCGAGGGGTTAGATTTCACCATGCATCCACAGAAGCCCCCCCTCCCCCCCCCTCTCCTATAATCGCGTCACGGGACTCACCGAGTCCCTCTGCCCCTTTGCGATATAAATCTCAATAAAATTCCTGGAAAAGGTCACTCAAGAAACTAATGAATGAAGTCGTAGGTGCGTTGACCCTTTTCCAATCATTCCCAAATTGAAAATAAATTCAATTCCTACCAGACCATCCACTGAAACTATTAGTACCAAATATCCGGCAAAACATAAAATCCATAATAAATGTCCGGCGTATGTATGCCCGGGGAAATTTAGCCGCCAAAAAAAAGATCATCATGGCCGCCTACTCGAAAATTCATTTACCCCCTTCTCTCCTCCCTCTCTCTCTCCCCCCCCCCTCTCTCTTTACCGAGTGCAACACTCGGGTATGAAGCATTCATTGCATTCCTCTATCTCGCTTCCACTTGCATTTCCTCTGCAACCCCAATAGTCTCCCCCTCTCGATTTTCAGCTGGACGATGCAGCCAGGCGTTTCACGCATGCATGGAAATCATTAAAATAAAATGGCCGATAACAAATGACTGTTGGAAAGAGGTGGCCAGCAAGAGCCAGGGGGGGGGGGGGGGGTGGGGTGAGGGGGGTTAGTGAGCAAGAGGAGGAAAGTCCCTAACTGTTGGACTAACAGGCATTCGGCCATCTTGGTTCACGTGACCGTCATCCGGGCAACCACGGCCACGCCACGCCCATTTAATGATTTCTACCCCCTTTGGGGTTTAACACACGTATTCAGAGTGAACGCTAAATTTCCCTAGTCTTGTGTGTATGTGTATTCGGTTGCTTTGGACACTCGGTGCATTGGGCTGCGGCTTTTGGTACTTCGTGTGCATGAGGGTTGGGTAGAAAGGGGTGAGGGGGAGAGAGAGAGGGGGCGTATAGTCATCATCAGTAGTTTGAGAGGGGCTGGAGCGGCTGGAGGTCGGGTACAGGAGGCAACAAAATGCTTGAAACACTGGACACACCCTCGAAATTTTCCAAATATTATATTAAAGGGAAATCATTGTGCAGTCATTGGATGTTGAATTTTCAACGATGACAGATTAATTGAAGGCTATCTTATTAAGTAGTGGGAGAATTATAATGATGTTTGTGATGATTATGGATGATGACTTGAATTTGTTTTGGCGTGATTCAACGGTTAATGAGAATGATCCAATTTTAAATGGATGTTACGCAACAGCCGGGCTGTGGAGGTCAGGTAACCCTGGATGACTCCGGAAAACAGAAGGGGTTTGCATCATTTAATTTTGGGGGAGGGGGGGGGGGTCGGGCAACGGCATTTGACCCCGGGGAATAGATTCGGATGATTGAACTGTTTGGGGGGGGGGGGGGAGGGAGGAAGTAGGGAACTTGGAGGGCATATGGCGTGGTCGTGAGAGGTTCGGTGTTCACCTGCCTCGTGCACCGATCTTAGTTTTTTTAGGGGATCTCTTCGATTCTTTGAACACCTATAGCAGACATGGGAGATAGAGGTCGATGAACCCATGGGGCACGTGTAGGATACCCTGCGAGAAGGTTTTTTTTTTTCGTTGAATGTTTTAACAATTCTTCGTAAGCTTGGAAATCGAAGGTTTGTCTGAAATTGTTTTAATCTGTTTTCAATATTTTCTTTTAGTCTGATTCGCATGCTGACTCTCAGTTGTCTAATATATTGAGGAAGGACAATATCAGTTCCTCATAATTAAAAAAGATCCCAATTTCTTTGTTGTTAATGCAACATTAGATGACGCAGGGACTGCCAACCGAAAGAAAGGATACGTCGTTTTTATTTCTGCATTACTCCATTATAATCCCAACCCTGGTCGACCCTACAGAATAATGTTAAGAAAAAAAGAATTAGGGGGAGTGGGAGAGTATATTTTTGTCGCCGGTGTTGTTAGTGTCTTGGTAACATTCATTTCTGAGACATTAATTTTTACCCCTTTAAGACTGTCTCACCCTTTCGCCACTCATTCTTCTGTCCTGCCTAATGACCCGTTGGCTTGTGCAGTTTTCGTTATGAGACTATGAAAAATAAAGTGAGGAGAGGATATACGAAATGGTTGTCGAATGCTAAAGACTCGAAGAATAGAGGAGCATCACGAATGTTGGTGACAGGATTGTCGGAGGGGTTGGGCTACATCCACTAATGTTGTCCTTCAAAGCGAATGGCAAATGCTGATACAACTCTTTCTGTCCCGGTTTTACGACACTTTTTTTATAATGCTAGTAAGATAGTTATGATCATTGATGGTTGTCCGACAATTGCCGGAAGAGGAATCTTCATTCTTCACTGGGGTTAGTTTTCTTTTATGACTGATCCATTCACTCTACGAGCCTCTAGTTTTTACGAAGCGTGTGATGCCGGCAGACAACAGATCATGATTAAAATGCCGAGCTGAGTACTGTTTCAGGGAAATCCGATGAATTTCGGAAAAAAAAATGGTATTGAATTCTAGTTAGCCAGGTAGGAAAAGTCCACCCCGAAGATGGTGACAAGACTGGGACAAGATATGACATCAAAGCTGGATAACTCAACCTTCAATGAAGCTTTTTTCCGTTGTTGAGTCGTATAATGATTCAAACATGGGACGTCAATATGTAATCAAGCCTTGGTTTAAGGTCGGAGCAGCATGGCTGCTCAAGAGTGGGATATCTAAGATAGAGCAAGACTTACTTCCATCGTCAAATCAATGACTGATCCAAAAATGCGGTTCGTTCTGTCATGTCTCAAACTCAATTCATTGAACGAGACGAAAAAGATACCAATTACTTATTTTTAAAAATTCCTCATAAATGTCAGCATTAAATTTTCATTTCCCAATCAATACATGATTAATCAAGTTGAAATTATTTAACAAATTTTTTCTTTCCTTCTAAAGATAGGGAAACCGACAATCATAGGTCTCCACGTGAGGAATTCATTGTCTGTTTATTTGCAATTTAAGTTGAATCAAAATATTTCCAATTTCTCACAAGCGATTTCAGTTTCAATTACTTTTTGTTATTCAATAAATGAATAAATCTTTATTTTGTTCGTCCAGCAAAAATCAGGCTTTGCACACATCCTAAGACGAGATTTGGATTACAACCCTGAACCAATCTTGAGTGTCGAGGTTCGACCAGTCTTTATCATTGCTGGATCAAGCCTGACGAAACCTAGTTTCACAGTCAAAGAGTCAACAAAATTTTAATACCATTTTCCAAGCACTTCTCGAGCTTTTCAGTAAGTTTTTTTTTCCTGTGTTTGTCAAGAACCGAAAATCTTATCTATAATTATCCACACGATGTCTACACTCGACCAACACTTCCAACATCCACACACGATGAAATAACACTGCTATAACCCACGTGTCGCCCATCCCCCGTCCCCAAGAGGACGACTAGACATGCTAGAAAGTTCAAGATGGAAATCTATATCTTATTTTATGGCCGTTGTTTCAAGTTGTTGCTTGCTTTCATAGAGTTACGCTTGACTCGATGAGATAAAGGTATGAAAATCAACTTCACCAACGTACGCGTTTGTCTTAAATCACGATTGCCCTGCTGATTATTTTAAAAAATATTAATAGTCCATCAATCATTGCATTGTGATTACGAAAATGGCAAATTGATGGATGAGACGAGACTGATCGAATTTATTGACCGTTAACAATAGAATTGGAGTATTCGGAAATAGTTGAAATTATGGGGTTTCTAATCTAATGATATGGGATAAATTTCGATGGCTGAGTAAATCTTCATTATCAAACCTGAAGGTTTTCCATAGAAGAAAAATTGATTCCATGTGGGACTGAATTAGCCAATCGTTTCCAATTCATATCAATTGGGTCGAACGATTGACTTGAATCAAGTCGATAATGTCATTCGATTTGAATCAGGTCAGGAATTGGCATCGGTCGACTTATGTCGATTCCTCACTTGAACCACTCTATTTTTTTTTGCAATGGGACGATTACTAAATCGCCGTTTGGGAAGTGAGTGCTGTTATCGCCGATGCCTTCGATTAGCATATTAGGCGGTAGTCAGGGAATATTCCTAAACTACTAACCAGTCATGCAGGCTGAACCTGATGTGTTTAAAATGTTATGTGTCAATTGGCTTCTTGGAGGGCTCTCGTGATGTTAATTCTGATTTAATGCAAAATACCCTCGCTTCTTTAACGGAAATATAGAACATGCCAGGAGATGGAGATAATATCGGATTAGAAAGTCTAGGTAGAATCACGGTCAGACGTGGAGACAATTTGAAGATCAAATCGGAAAGCAAGTGTGAAAGGTGATGATTCGAAAATCCGTTCACTATTTTTTTTTTCTCATTAACTGAAGAACATTGAGGAGAAAAAACAGTTTATGATGAGATGAGTTGAGAAGAATACGACAATAAATGTTTCAAAGTTTTGCTATCTCCCTCTGGTTCCGAGATACTCAATAAAAACTCGGCAACAG
Organism: Psyttalia concolor; assembly: GCA_030522845.1. Taxonomy (NCBI): domain Eukaryota; kingdom Metazoa; phylum Arthropoda; class Insecta; order Hymenoptera; family Braconidae; genus Psyttalia; species Psyttalia concolor. The sequence goes on from JAPYZM010001181.1 coordinate 36,759, forward strand.
TGAAAACTAACTAATTATCGCTGAAAACAGAATTAATTATGGTTGTATATTGTCCCGGGATGAAAATGAATATTTCAAGCTGACGCTTCAAATTTGCAATATTTTTTATTTTACCATTAATGATTCATGTGCTGCATTGTTACCTAGTAATTGTTCAATGACGGCTTCAACACTTTGACAATTAATCGTCAATATTTTATCATAATTTTCTGTTATAAAAATACAGAAGTGAGAAATCTGCAGAATTGATTTAACGGATTCCAGGGTAGAAAACCCGATCTCCATCCCAGTATCTGAGAATTTTTTCAAAGCATTCTCCTCCGAGGGGTTGACATCCCCACGAAAGGGTTGAAACTGAGTCAGTAATGCCTAAAAATAAAGGGGACTTTCAGCATCTGATTTGCAAGATTCGCAAAGTTCAGCTTTAAGATAATGATCTTAAAGACATTATCATGACAATTTCGTGGCAGATTTTTTTAAAAAGTTACCGATTCGAGTTGATATTCCGGCCCGTTTATAGTGAATTATTCCACCCGTTTCAAATTGATTTCAGGTGAAAAAATTCCCTCGAGTAAAGGTGGAATCTATTTGAATGAAAAAAAAATTTTCCAATTGAGGACAATTTTGTTTTTCGCTTGGAATTAATTCTACGTATCATCAATGTGCGACTATTTCTTTCTATCAAGGCTGCGAAATCCATCAGATTGTTGCCACGATGTCAACTATTTTTTTATCCCTCCCCTCCCTCCCCCCACACGCAACTTTTATCTTATCTAACAACTGATACTGCAGTAAAATGCATCGTAGAATGCTCAACTCGATTCGTCCCAACATGATCGCCTCATTTTTTTTCTCTTCTTTTTTGATCTCAGCTATTCGGTTAAATTGATAACGGCGAAAACTTTTGCATTAACACCGACAACAATAGTAACGGTGGTTTTTGTTCGATATAAAGTAGTTTTTTTTAATAATGTTCATGCAAAATGTCTGTCACTACTTCGGATAATACACACGTCAGATTTTATACAACAGTTGGTGAACTCAAGGGAAGATGTATTTGTGGGTTAAGATCGAGGGAAAGAGGAAGGGGTTAAGCCTCAGCCTCGCATGATATTAATCTCAGCCGGAGGTCTGTCATTATTTACCCGACACCTGTAATTTATTCACCTCCTTAAAGAGGCCTGTAATGACCGACTGACCGAAGACAAGAATAAAGAAACCATCGATACTTCAATAATTCTGAACATTCGCACTTCAGTTGATGACTGAGTATTTTCTTGGATATTTAGATGAGTTGTGGATCGAAATTATAGGTAACAAGTTGAAGGTTTCTCGCCTCCTTTTTAAGTACTTGAATTTTTTTTTTGTGAAAAATTTTATGATTAAAAAATGCCAAATTTCCGTTGCGCAACAGGAGAAGGACTGCAAAAAATTGCAGAGAAATATTTTTCTTACTTCTCACGGACTTTGAGATAATTCAAGAAATAAAAATAATCGACATCAACTGCCATTTCATGACTAAAAAATATGAAGTCTTTCAAGTCACATTTTTGAGTCATTTTGCCACTGTCACCAGGGGGGTTTTTATCGTTAAAATTTCATTAACACCTCTTGCCGCCTCAAATTCGCTCCCTTTCCAACGCTGAACGGTGGAAAAACTCCGTTAGTGCGCGCTCTGAAGAATATTATAGAACTTTTCGTTTTACTTTTTAAGTAATTCACCTCCCGCTGATATATTTTCCCCTGCTCATGTCCAACACACGCTTTTACGAACTAATTGAGTTCACAAATCGCTTCCGGGTTTTGCGGCAAGACCACCAAAGGATGAAAATATTGTTTTTACGATGTGAGAAAAAAAAATGAAAATGTATGTCAAACGAATGGTGCGATTAATTATCGAGGAAGTAGTGGTAATAAAGGGGTAATTAGGGCTTTCTGGAACAGTTGGGGAAACAAACGGGTGGATATACCCCATCATCAGTGCCTCCAATTTTCGACAAAATGTGACCCTTATTTTTTTCTTTTTTTCATCATAGAATACTTTGAATGGAGAGGGGATTAAATGCGGAGCGTGGGCGGACTACGTGGGGGCGCATTACGAGTCGCGAGAGCCTATTCACATTAACCCTTATGGAAAAAGAGATATTGGGAGAAGGGGTTGAGGGATCGAAAAATTAGAATAGTTTTTTTTTTCATTTTAATTATAGACGAGAGCCCCTCAGCTGTTCAGCTCTGGAGAAAATCAATTTTTTTTTTTATGAATTTTCGGAGAGATAGCATTTAATTATTTTATTTTTTTGTATGAAAATACGTTTTTAATTCCTGTAATAATGAATAATTGATCTGTTGCCGTAATTAGCTATATACAGTCCTTTTTTTTTACTTCGTCGTTTGTAAAAATCATCACGTACACCAGTAAAATTGACCGTGCAATGTTAAAGCCCTAGTTCGCCGCCCATTAATACCGACGAAAAATTGCCGTTTCGTTATTACGTGAATAAAAATTAAGACCACCCCTTTTGCGCTGACTCTTCTTCCCTGTTATGACGATAACTTTTTTTTTATTAGAAAAATTGAGGCTTGTGAAAGAGCACGGGAGAAGAATGCAATCTTTCGGAGAAAAAATTTAATAATCTATTTTTATTTTACAAAAAAACATTCGTTTATTAAAATGTTTATTATGTAAAATCCGTAATATCACCAGAGAAAATATTTTTCGTACAAAATTAATGCAGCTCTTTGTTTAGTTGTTAATTGTGGTGTACCGGTGATAAAGGCGTAAAAATATCCTCGGAAACTGCAAAAAAAAAATAGCATTCCGAAAAAAAAGCGGAAAATCTCCGGGAAATAGCACTTCCATCTCTCCACCAGTCGTTAGCATTTTGCTTTGATTTTTCTTGCGACGTTCGTCTGAGTATTCTGTCGCATGAATTCTTAACCGGGCGAAATTAGCGAATTAAAAGTGAAATGGCGGGATCAGAGAAACTTGAGAAGAAAGTGGAAAATTTTACGGTGAAAAAGGTGGAAAAATACTGAGCAAAGGTGACAGCAGGTGAAATGAAATGGAGAAAGAGTTGGCAAGTGGGTGGCTTCAAACAAATGTCGGAGTGAAAAGAGGACTGAGAATTGTTTTCTTTCTCATTTCCGACAAGTGTCACGAGCAAATAAAAATTTTAAATTCAATTTTTCATCTTTAAATAAATATACGATTAATGTGAATGTTTAAAATATTATTTTTATATATATTCTAACAATGACTAAATAATTTACTCTCGAGACTTTGTTAGTATTGCAATATTCCAATGAATTATTACGGAATGATTTGCCTAAGCAGCCTCTGTTTCCGCTTCCATTTTTTTCGCAAGTAATTCTAAAAATTTGAGCATCAAAAACGAAAGATAAAGAACAAAAAAACCTCGCCTCCCCCTTCAAAAACTGGCCCAACCCCAATAATTCCCAAAAATTGTTCCAAATTAATAATCCCCAACACCCGCTGATAAACCGCCGTATAACCACCGCCTAGATTAGATTTACCACCTTCCAAAATCGAATTTTGCGTTGGGTGCGAAGGAATAATCTCCCCCCCCCCCCGTGTCGCCCTCCGGCACCCGCTCCCCCATAACCATATATCACTTCATACGAGGTCATCCACAGCCTCCCAAACGCATGTGTGTTGCATCCCTCCATTTTACGCTGATACAATCTAAAAAGGACAGAGACTGTGCGCAGATACCCCAAAATCAGTCTTTGCGCTGTTATCGAGCGACGTCGGCGGGAGGGGGGGGGCGAGGCCCCCTTACGAAAAATACCCGCGCTTTTTTCTCTCGTTCGTTCTTTCGCCGCCAGGAGTTGGTCCCCATTTTCCAGTAGTGGGGAGGGGGGAGCAGAGACTGCTGGGATTGGCTGAAAGATAGGGTGACAATGCCCCCTCTACATTCTTGATAAGGGGTAAACCGCCGGCGCACGTTCGATTGAGTTCAGCTGATAACGGTGGGGGGGGGAGGGGGG